>CM076583.1:976288864-976306884 GCA_034641835.2 Pinus albicaulis
TAGCATGCATCAAATTTGCCCGTGATATATGGACCCTCTATATTGGTCACATGCAGGGACGAGAGATGAGGCACGGAGGGATTCCTACAATTGTCAGAGCTATGGTGCAGCAGGTCCGACTATGGGAGGTAGAGATTCAGCTGATTGATAGACCATTCCGTCTCGTGATGGTCGGAGTCAGGACAGAGAGTGATCTAGCTCATTATTGGGTTAGCACATGGGGGTACTCAAAGGCCTCCATCAGATGGCGAGGTCGACTTTCTCTGTTGTTGCATAGGATCGAAGTTAGATATGGAGGGGTAGATATTGGCATCAAGGTGATGCTCGGGCAGGATGAACTTGGCTCCCATCGACCTTCCACCACTAGGCCTCAGGAGAGGAGGATCCAATCTACACACAGTGGGGAGTATGCCATAATTAGAGTAGTGCAGCAGCATGGTGGCACCACTCTGATTTCGGTAGGGGGCTTGATCATTACCGCTCTTTACAGCTCAATACCCCTTAGGGATGAGCTGGCTACCATAGGGGGAGATCATGTAGATCTTCCACTGGTCTTTTCCATTGGTCTTTAGTGATTCCCTGATGGCATGGGGAACCCCAGTAGCTTGGTAGGTGGGCCAGCAACATGATACACGAAGAAGCTCACGTGAGCAAGACACTATCTCTGCAGGGATTAGGTGCTACCTTCGAGGGTCTACTCTTGGAGTGCATGGGATGGACAACTTGGTAGGGCAACTTCATGAGGAGTGGGGCACAGTGCCATATCATCATGATTCCCTACACACTGATGGTGTGCAGAGGGCTTCTATTACTTATGCTTGGTAGGATGGTGAGTGGAGTAGGGGGATCTTCATGTTGGATAGGATGGCCTGGGATCCTGGCATTGAGGGATCTCTTCATATCAGGGCAATGCAAAGATCAGGGATGATTCAGTGGCGCATCTGGGCCCCTGGAAAATTTTGCAGTGACCATGGGGGGGCATCAGCTAGAGAGAATGCTTGTTCAGGCATTTCTTGAGGACAAGCAATTTTAGGCAGGATGGATTGTAATATTCCAAATTAGCAGTCAACTAATTGGAATATTAATTTTGATTTATTTTGGCATTCCTAATGTTGGGCAGAAATAAAGTGGGTGGGGACCCACAACTAATAATTAAGCCAAATAACGTCTTTTCCTAAAGTCCCTAAGGGAAAATTGCGGCTATAAGTGATGGGGTCGAATTGGCCTTAGGTGGCAGCATAGAAGAGGCACGAAAGGTATAGCGTGGGATTGGCTAGAGGAAGGTAGCACGTGATTGATCAAGGAGAGACAGCGCAGGCTAAGGTGAGACCCAAGGCATACGTTGGGCCTCAATGGATAAAAGGAGGAAGGGAAGGCTCATTTGGATTCATTCATTCATCTTATTTCTCTTGGTCAATTTGACTAAAGCACGCTTGAGCCAAAGAGCCAAGTCTGCAATGTTGTTTAGCACACGAGATCTTCAAGCGGAGATCTCAACCTCTACCTCGGGGGACTTCGAGTGCCCGCTCAGGAGAGGAGTTCTACATTTTGGTGAGGTAATTACATAGTAGAAGTAACAGGAAGAGCGTAGCCCCTTCAAGAGTAGACTGCACAGTGATTGCGCAGTTCAGCTTGGTGTGGGTGCCAGGAGTGTGGAGAGCAGGAGATTTGGAGGGGAGGTTAGCCAGCTCCTGCCAGGGATTTTGGTAGCTCTCTGGAGGAATTTTCCAGTAGATTCATCCAGAGGTTCGATTTACCCAGCAACGCGGTGAGCCAAGCCCAAGAGGGCCTCCGAAGTCAAGCTTTGGGCAAACCCTTTTTGGGTTTTTCTGGGTATATTGAGGGGAAGCCAAGATTTAATCAGCAGAATTTTATGGGTAGGTTTAAGGTTTCAAACTGAGATCCTAATGCACCAGCAGCTAGAGGAGCTAGAGGAAATTGGGTCGAAATTCCGGGGTCAACATCTGGCCAATTCCTTCGCGAGTTTTTGTGGGTTTGGTGAGTACAGTTCGGGGTTAAAAGCCCTGAATTTTCTAAGTAGAGGAAGCAGCCCAACCAGCGATCTGAAGTCAGCGAACAGCAACATTTCTGGGCTAGGCAGCGCAGAGACTGAGCCACGCAGAGTCACTTTCAGCCAGAGTTTTTGCTTGGGTTTGAGTTGTCCTTTAGCCTGCCTTGAGCAGGCCCAGGTGCAATGTTTTTAGCACCTCATTTGTACTCTTTCCCGGCATATTAATAAAATGGCTTAGTAATGATTTTGGCTCCAAATTCTGTGTTTTAATGGTGTTTTCCTTATTGTTGTATTTTTAGTCTACTGTCATTTTCCCATTTGGGGATATTACACCTGCGTGGCCCTGCGTCACCCTCTTTGGACTCTACGTTGCTTCCTCTGTGTCTTTCTCTGCCTCTCTTCTGATGATCCTTGGCCCAAGAGAAGATCCTCCTACAAAAAATTGTCTCTGCCCCTCAAATGCGCTAAAGAATCACTTAGATCGAAGTTTCTTCCTGAGCACTGCTCACTAAAGAATTCGATCACTTGATCCTCTCGATGTATTTTACAAATGACCCTCAAGCCTTCCTTTATAGTCTTCTCGCTGAGACTTCTGTAGAAATTTCTGAATCTTATACTTTATCCAGAAATTATTATTGTTACTCCAGTTATGCTCCTCCTACTTGTGCAAGTTATTAACTGAATAAATTCAAGTTAAAATCGAAGCAAAACACATAACAGATCTCTACCAATCCAGATCTAGAATAAGCACATGCACACATTGACAAAGTGACACAGTTATTTCTAGAAAAATAGTCCTCGGAAAAACCCAATGCGGGAAAATCGGTCTCTCGCTACTGGAGGGTTCTATTATTAAGAATATTTCTGAATACACAAATCTGGGTTCCAGATCTGGAAAATCCGACAGAGAATACACTAGATCTACAGCTCACTGGCTGATCTAGGGCCAAAATAATGACTGATCCGCACCCTCAAACGGGATTTACAGAACTCAGCCAAGATTAGGGCCTAGAAACCCCAGTGCTGCCCCTGAAAGGCTCTACGTCAGCCTCTGAAGCCCTTGAAAGGCTCTGCGTCAGCCTCTGAAGTCCTCCAAACCCTCAGCGCTGCTCCGGAAAGGACTGCGTTACCCCGGATTGGGTGACACAATCACTACGCTGCCCCTGAAGGGTCTCTGCATAACCCCAGACGGTTTCCTGCTGAAAATCACGCTGTCCTTGCTACTACTGCTGCTGCCTTCTTCTGCGTTTTCCTTGAGCTGATCTCTGCCTCTTGTGTATGCTAGACCCCGGGATCAGATCATCCCCTTGGTCTAAATTCCCCTCTCTGCAACTGAAACACTTTTGAGTATTCTTATCAAACCCTGCCCTAGAATCTCAGCTTAGCTTCAGTGCTTTGCCTCTGTGTCTCTTTACAAATGAACCCAAGCCTTTCCTTTATACTTTTCTCGTTGACAAATCAACGGCCATGATCAGATCTTGAATCAATGGCTAAGATTAAAAGAAAGCTTGATCCGTGTGACTTAAGACAATTTCATCACATGTTTAATTAAATTCACTTTAATTATTTAAGTTCCTTAAGTTTTAACTTAGGAAATACACTTAAAATAATTAATTAATTTAATCTCTCCTAAACCAAATGAAATTTCCCAAATCCATTTCTAGGTCTTGTAGATCAGGTGTACTCTAGTCCTTCCTGAAAATTTGGGACCTAGAGCACAACTGATGCTACCCCAAATACACAAAATTTCAACAACTTCAACGGCTGATATTAGATCTTCAATCAACGGCTGAGATTATATTTAGACTTGATCTGCTTTTTCTAGAAGTTTCAACCACAATTTAAATTAATACCCATTAATTATTTTAATTTCCAAAGCTAGACTTAGGGTCCTCATTAAAAGTAATTAATTTATCAAATAAAACTATTTCTGGATGGAATTTCCCAAAACAATTTATGGGTTATCTGTCATGCATGTGTCTAAGCCTCTCCACAAAGTTCGAGACTTAGAGCACATTTCATGCTACCCAAAATCAACACTCCCTCTTCGCGAGGAATGTGCTCTAGCAAATATGCCCTGCTGCACATTGCTCTAACTCGAAAGCATCTCCCACTGCGTTGTTGATGTCTGAGATGTTGTCCACCAACAACTGTGCTGCTGCTACAACTGTACTGCTTCTGACCCTACCACGATCAACACTACATTTGTACGACAACTCCCTCTCAAATGTCGCATCTGCTGCTAGCACTGCCACTACTAACTCTGCGCTGCAACTCAGCTGTTGAGAGAAGCAACTGAAAAACATCCAAAATTATGAACAAGTGTTCAGGATGCATCTCGATGCTGAAACACTGATTGTTGCTAGTCCCACGCTGTCCCTCTGAAGAACTGCGTTGCTACTGCTCTGCATTGCATCCCTCTGCGCTGCTTAGATTAGCACTGCAAACCATTGCATCTATCGTTTATGCACTCCTCTGCACCGACTAAAAACTCCTCCAGCCTGCTACTTCTGACCTTGGACACCCGTAGCAAGGTTATGATCCGAGAGGTGGACTCCTCAAGGATCCTTCCCAACTAAAGTTCTTGCGAACTTAAAGCTCAATGTCACCCCATCTCCCTCCTAGAGATGCATGGGCACTCGTGGCGTACTTTTCTTCATCGATCTTTGTGGTCACAGCCTTCGGATCATGCTTCTCGTCCTTGTCCTTTTTCTTCAAAGGACACTGGGTAGCATAGTGACCAAGTTCACCACACTTGAAGCACTTAATCTTCGAGACGTCTTTCTTATGTCTCCGCTGCCCTTTGGATGCAAGGGTTGCATTTTCCTCCTCTGTCAACTTCGACCCACTACCACTGTTGCCATCAAGTTTACACTTGACAAAGTCTCTCCTTAGCTCTTCTTGCTGAAGAGCAACCCACATCTCTTCCCAGCCTAGCAAGCTCTTCTTGCTGAAGAGCAACCCACATCTCTTCCCAGCCTAGCAAGCTCTTCTTGCTGAAGAGCAACCCACATCTCTTCCCAGCCTAGCAAGGTTGCTCTACCCGGGATACTCTGGATGAAAACTTGCCAATCTTCAGTGACTGCATTAAGAGCCAGTCTCACCATTCTTGTAGGAGAAGGGGTCAACCCCACTGCTGCCAGTTGATCAAGGATCTCCTGAAGTCTAGTCAGGAACAGAATAATGTGCTCCCCTCTTTGCATCTGCACCATCCTCAGTTGTTGCTCTAAGTACATATTCCACTGCTCGGAAGATCCTTCATACAGGGTTGCTAAGGCTTCCCACATCTGCCTAGCGATGTCCTTGCCGACTATATGGGACACAATGTGATCTTTGACTCCATCAAAGAGCAACCTTTTAGCCTTCGCCATGTCGGATGTATACTTCTTCAATGGATCTGGATCTGTAGGGATAGCTATCGTACTCTTCACGAAGAGCTTGAGATCGTATTCATCTAGAAGGCATTGAATCCTCGCCTTCCAGATTACATAGTTGGAGGCTCCCTCCAACCGATCCTGATCTCTAAGCCCATGAGCTCTCTAAGCCCATGAGCTGCCATGGTCGTCAAGAATGTCGAATCTGCTCCTCTACTTCCCCCTCTGCGCAGCATTGGACAAGTTTACGCACTCCTTTTGGAGTTTGTAGATCTTCTGCTCAGATCTTGGAAAAATGAAATTCCCCGGCTAGGAACTTCCCGAGGAAGAAAATTCCCTCACTGTGTTACTTCTTCCTTTTCTGACAACTTTCCTCCCGGCAAAACAAATTATGCCCACAGAAAATTGCATCACACTAGCTCTGCGTTGAGTGTCTGTGTTGCTCCCTCAAGCTCGGCAAAATCTCGATCTGGAATTCTTACCTCTCTATCAACTCACTCAGAGAGAGACCTTCCGTGAAACTTCAGCGCTTCTGTCCTAGACTGCGCAATCCCTGTCGAGATTCGAATTGCTGATTTCTGCAGCTCTTTGGCCTCCGTCTCAGCATTGGATCTGCTCTTCCTGTTTCACAATCATTGCTCTCATACCATGTGAAAATTCCAAGTCCTAGATCTAGAATCCTACTGCAACAAACTGAATTACTTCTCCTACTTGTAAATTACATTAACAAGTTATTTTGCAGATTACTTCTGAAAACATTGAAGCGATTACTGAAACAACCTTCACTTAATTAATTTAGATGCGGAAACAGGAAACTGAGCAAAAGAAATAACACACACAAGACACCGTTGTTTTTGGACAAACGTCCCCGGAAAAACCCAATGCAGGAAAACCAGTGCAGCAAATCTGAGGGTTTTATTATTAAGCAGTAGTTATTCTGAATACATCTCTGAATGTCTCACCGGACGATTTAGTTACAGAGAAATATTGACAAAGAAAAATAGTGATGTTACCTCACACTGCAAGTCTCGGTTGATCCGGTAGCTGAAATGACGAAACCCCAGCACCCTCTGCACTGCCTCTGTGCAGTAGCTACATAGGCCTGCATGGAGATTTCTGATGGACTACGTCACCCCCTCTGCGTGGTCTTTCAGCCCTCAGGAAACTCAATCCAACCCTGCCGGTTCAGAATCTCGATTTCCCAGCTGAATTCAGACTGTAACTCGAAAATGTTGTGTTGCCTCTGCGTGTGGCCTGTGTGGCCCTACATCACCCTCTCTGGGCTTACGCTACTTCCTCTACGTCTTTCTCTGCCTCTCTACTGATGATCCTTGGCCCCGGAAACGATCCTCCTGCCAAAACCTGTCTCTAACCCTCAACTGCACTGAAGAATCACTTAGATCGGAGTTTCTTCCTGAGCACTGCTTGCTAAAGAATTCGATTACTTGATCCTCTCGGCGTATTTCACAAATGACCCTCAAGCCTTCCTTTATATTCTTCTCGTTGAGACTTCAACGACTGAGATTAGATCTCCAATCAATGGCTAAGATTATATTTAGACTTGATATGCTTTTTCTAGAAGTTTCACCCACAATTTAAATTAATACCCATTAATTATTTTAATTTCCCTAATTTAAATTTAGGGTCCTCATTAAAAATAATTAATTTATCAAATAAAATTGTTTCTGGGTGGAATTTCCCAAAACAATTTATGGGTTATCTGTAATGCATGTGTCTAAGCCTCTCCATAAAGTTTGAGACTTAGAACACATTCGATGCTACCCAAAATCAACAACCCTAGCATATTACATGATAAAAAGTGTCTCACTAGGGTTGACATCATCAACTCTAGGTAATTTTAAGCCTTATAAAGCCCTAATCCTACACAAAAACTTCAACTTAGGGCTTGTTACCCACCACTAGCGAGTGACTCCTATAGGAGAAATTTTCTCCTAGATTTGTCTTCAGTCGGCAGCCAGCAGCCCCTTAGAGCCACCTGATAGCTCGATGTGCCACCATTCTCTGCCACTTGAGCCAACCATTATGTGCCCTCCCTCATCTATTATGATCGTATGTTTGAAGGTGGGCCTTCCAACTCAAAAGGTATGACTTTTCATTATGTAATTGGGTGTTTAGGCTTTCTTTTCTTGGTCACATTTGGATATCGATTAGTGGGGGGATTCGACGGAAAGAATGGGCTTGGACTGTACTCTTGTTCCCTTACCTCAAACTAGGGGTTAATCTCGTATCCTAGTCCCATGGGATCTCCTCTATTGGCTACTAGCTTTAGGAGTGTCACTACATGGGAAGACCTAATTTTGGTCACTTGGTCTCACTTCCCGATACCATATCTCTTGCTCCCCTCTTCTCGTTACAAGCCCT
Organism: Pinus albicaulis; assembly: GCA_034641835.2. Classification (NCBI taxonomy): domain Eukaryota; kingdom Viridiplantae; phylum Streptophyta; class Pinopsida; order Pinales; family Pinaceae; genus Pinus; species Pinus albicaulis. The sequence continues at coordinate 976,296,632 of CM076583.1, forward strand.
TTGTGGAGAATTTTTGATGTGTTGAGGTAGCATCAGATGTACTCTAGCTCCAAAAACTTTGTGGAGGGGCTAAAGTACATGAGATCTCTAAGACCCAGAAAGAGATTTGAGAGATTCCATCCTATTTAAGAGATATTTAATTAATTAATATTTTTAATTAAGGACCTGTTGACAACACTTTGTCAACGACCCCATAGCAGTACACCCCCATTTTTTCAAATGGGATTCATCGTGTTCGACATGTTTGCACCATTCAGATTCCATCATCAGTCGACAGTTTTATAAATGATGTAAACCCATTGTGCATGTTTATGATGTAAATGATCTAAGTAAGACCATCATGTATGTAACAACCTAGGTAAGCCTAGTATTTTGGTGACGATTTCTATCCTAGGAGGTTTTTTGTCTCACTGATTCGCTTGTGTTTCTCGACACAAGTGATCGACAGAGTTTTCCCCTCCAGCCTCACCCCAAAGCTAGGGTGGATTTTGTCATCAAAATGCTAAGTGAGTCCTAGTGTTTCTATCGAGTCTTTGTAAAAGTAGTTTGGGAATAATCCTAGCTAATAACTATTTTATTACAAGCTGTTTGGTCTACTAGATCATGTTTTGAGTCGCAGAATTGGGTAGCTATTTGAGGGTCTATCGCGAATGGGTATTCCCCCTTTATGTGTCTAAATGTATTTATCTTATGTAAAGAGGGTTGGAAAAATAATTAAATCCCCTCTCAGACAATTAATTAAATTTTCTGGCCAAATTAATTAAAAATCCTAAGCCAGAAATTTACTTAATTTTAAGTCCTAGGTGAGTTAAAATTATTCAAAGGCAAAATTCGTAGGTCCTTAAAAAATAAATTTTTAAAGGTCCCAGGCCAAGGGATTATTTAAAATTTCAAGAAATTTTGGACCCTTGGGCCTTGGTGGTTAAGTCAAAGTCAAAATTTTGAGGTAATTAACTCAAAAATATTATTTTTGAGTTAACTAAAATGGAATTAAATAATAAATTCGAGTTTCCTCAAAATTATAATTTCGACGGTCCAGATTAAAAAATAATTAAATCTTTTTGACGGTCAAGATTATTTTGACAAGGATCAACTGAACTAGCCGTTGGAGATTTCATCTTATAAATTAGAGGTCTTTGTCATTCTTTCAGTCATCTGATCTTTGAATCGTGCACTTGTTCTTGGAAGCTCTTGTGATTTTTTTATGAATAAAGTATAAAGACTTTGGGGTTACAAACTTTAGTTTTCCTTTTCCAGATCTATGTGGTGATGTTGTCTCTAAACTCTACTACTTCTATTTGTTTTTTGATGGTTGATGGCCTCTATGGATTAATCTGCATACAGGTATCTCGTGCAGAGTTTTCTGGGTTTCTAAAATAGCATTTTGATTTAACGGAAATATTAGTTATCTATTTTTCTAAAAGGTCTCATGTTTATTTTTTAATCTCTATCAATCTAAAATTCAGATCTAAGTGTGCAGAGATCATTTTTTTTAAGGTTTGAGCGTTTGGGGAAGTCTTCAGTTAGACCAGCCGACTCTCGGATTTCATAGATCTAAAAAAGCTCATCATTTCCTAATTCCCAAGTTTATCTTACGAAATTTTGTTTTTTACAGGGTTTTCTCGGGCTTGTGCCTCTCATAATTCCTCTTTTTATTAATTGTGCAAAAATGGTTTTAAATCTAGCCATGAGGGCCTCTAATCTGTAAATTAGCACTGTAAATTTGCAAATATTCTCTAAGGTATAAGGGTTTATTTTTTGTGCATAGTTTTGGTTTCTTTTCTGGTTTTGTGCAGGTTTACAAGGAGATTCTCAGAAAATTTTTAGATCTAAGCCACATCTAGGCCCTGGAGGGTAAGATCTGGCCTCAAGATCATTTCTGCTGGCAGATCTGAATGTTATTTTGCTACAAAGAGAAAACCTCAGGTGCATCTAAATCAGTATTTTAAAAAATCTGAGTTATATTGGAAAAATTTTGATTGCTGGATAAGAAGGAATTTCATGTGTATTGGTTCTGCCTGAGATAATCACTCCTGCTATCCCTCATCGTTGTCCATACACTTTCCTTGTCTCATCTCTACCTTCATCTTTCTGCATTTTCCATACACGCTGCAAGCCCGTCCTCTTTTGCACTCAATTTCTCTCATCCTCGCTCTTGCTCCCCTTTGCTGTTGTCGATTCACATTTTCGCTGCCGCATTCCTTGACCCTGTCGTCCCTCCTCATTGCCATTAATCTCACTGCCCCTGTATGGATACATTGCCCCTAACCTGCAAGGCGGTGTCACCTTACCTTGTCATTTTCCCTTGCTGCCTTTCCATCTGCGGCAATTCCCTTCAACCCTCGGCTTCCCTCTCCCTTTCCTCAACGTTGTTGCCGTCGGCCACCTCCTGCGGTTTCTCCTCTCTGTAGCCTTGCCTTCACGTAGCCGCTTTTCCATTCCTCAGCCGCCATACTCCACGCTGCTCCATTCACCGACGTCCCATCTCCTCTTCCTTCTTCACGCTGTCGTTTTCTTCCCTTTTCCTGCATGCAATAAGCCAAAACTCATCGTATATGAGTTTTCTCATTTTTTAGTTCGGTTTTAATTTTAGGATTTAGATTTTAGATTTTCTTTAAACTTTACGTTAGTTAAAACTCATCATATATGAGTTTTCTCATTTTTTAGTTCGGTTTTAATTTTAGGATTTAGACTTTAGATTTTCTTTAAACTTTACGTTAGTTTTAGTTGTAATTAAATCTTAGATTTTCATTAAAACTTTTATTATTAGTTTTAGTTTCTAACCTTCCGACTTTTTTTTAATTAGTTTAGTTAGTGTCTTAATTCTAGGATTTAATTTTTTAGTTTTAGATTTTTTTTGAAAAGTTCAAAGATATAAAAATTAAAAATAAAATAAAAATTCCAAAATTCTTAACTTTTTTTTCATTTTTAGACTTTAGTTCTAGTTGTATATATACTTTTGCTTTAGATATTAATTTTAGATTTAAAAAGAAAATATAAAAAACTTTAAAAAATTTTAAAAATTAAAAAACAAAAAAAAAAAGGCTCAAAAATTTTTGACTTTAGAAAATTCTCAAAAATTAAAAATTTTACATAGTCAAGGTGAGCTTTAAAATTTCTTTCTATCTAAAGTTCAACTATAGATTTCTGAATTGGAATTATTTGGGATATCATAAATTCGGAAATATTGGAAATACCTAGCATTTAAATTTGATGGTACCCTTATGATAATACTTTTGTTTCGAATTTAAATTGTCGGTTCAACGTATTTTTATGCTTCGCTGTGATTGATGAGCATTAATTGTGATTTTAAATTACTTGAAATCGGTAGTTAATTGTTTAAATCAACTTTGGGAATATTTCAAGTGATGATAAATTGCGTAACTTCATCGAACATTGTTAATGCGTAATTGTGAGGGCGTTTTATTGAATATCATTGTGATGGATTGATTTTTCATAGCAGCATTTACATATCAATTACTTGACTTTAATTTCCTAACGGGATATTTTGACTCCACAAGGCACTGGTTTTAAAGTTTCAAATCTAATTGGATCTGTAAAATCTCGTTAATCTTAACAAGTATTTGGTCATCTAACTGTGTCTCCTAAATTGGTTGGTTTCAACCAGTTCTCCTTCTTCATTTTCGTTAGGGTCTACCTCCCTTAGCTTGCAAGGAGAAAGCTTAGATAGAGAGATTGGGGATCAGGGTGACAGCCCCCGATCTGAGCCGTTGTCGCGGTGCCTAGCCATTCTGTGCGACAACATTTTTTGGCGCCGTTGTCGAGGACCAATTTATTGGACTTTGGCTTTACGACATTCATCTCTTTATTTATCTTTCATCTCAGGTATTTGAGTTAGTTTCCTGTCCTAGTGGCGACTCCATTGGCTTCATCTTCCACAAGAATTTGTACTAGAAATATCCAAGTAGCTTGATTAATCCTACTCCAGATCCTGAAAAGGTTCTCAAAGTCCGATTACACAAGCTCTCTTCTCGTACACTTCTTGTTAATCTCGGCCAGGAAGCTCTCTCTGATATCCATTCTCTTTTTTGTGATCCGCCTCAGCACGATATCATGGATTTATATGCCCCGTGTAATTTTGCTAATATTCAGGGTTATCCCCATGATTTCCCTCAAACTGGAATGGATAAGTTACCTTCTTTTCAAGGAAATAATGCAGTTAGTGTCAAATCTCATTTGTTTGCTTTCGCTAATTGGTGGAATAAATTTGTGGTTACAAATAACAATTTCGATGATGTAGAGATGAGGCTCTTTATTCTTACTTTTGAGCAAGATGCTATGGAATGGTTTACTGAAAAACCTAATAATTCATTCAATACCTTTGAATCAATTGTAGTTGCCTTTAAGGATAAGTTTGGTGATAAAAGGGAAGATAGGCATTTGGTGAAAGAGATCAGTACTATAAAAAAGAAAGAGAATGAAACGATTGAAGAATTTAACATGAGATTTAATGGTATTCTTAGAGAGATATCTCAAACTCATAAGCCTCCTGATGGATCTCTTTTGAATTTTTACATTGATGCTTTTAATTCTGATACTTCATATGAGCTAAGGCGTGCTAAAACTGTCAATTAGAAGGCTTGCCAATCTTTAGCTGAAGAACTTGAAAAGGAAAAAAGGGCATTAGGGAAGTCTGAAATACCTGGTTTTGATAGGGCTTTGACTAAATTGAAAGGGCCTAAAGGTAAAGAACCTCTAGAAGATGATGACGACCCTATGAAAAAGTTAATGCAAAACTTGAAAGCATGGAGCTTAACCAAGCAAAGTTAATCTCTGACCATGCTAAGGAAATAAGCACTTTACAGTCTAGGTTGGTCCAAATGGAAAGAGCTCAAGCGCAAAATTCCCAACCTAGGAATCATAATAATAATAATCGAGGTAATAATACTTGGCAGAAAAAAGGTCAGCCTAGTGAGCGGAGACTTCCTAATCCACTTGAATCTACTAATCTGGTTGATGAAGCTCCTCCTTATTGTAGAGCTTGTGATGCTCTTCATGAAGAGGTCACTTGTCCCACTGTGAAAAGAATCATGAATAGTGGAATGTTTGGGGCAAGTAATCAGATAAATGTTGTTGGTAAGGAGTTTTCTTTGTCTATGGAAGATTGGATGGAAGTAAAAGAAAATAGTCAAGATGTTAGGCCTTTTACATCTTCGCATAGTGTAAATAATTTTGATCATGAGAGGGATTTGATGATTGAATTATTTGGTGAATAGCCTTCTCCTAATCAAGTTTTGGAAATTGCTAAGGACAAAGGATTAACTTATCAAAGAAGGGATAAAGAGCAAGGTAATAATCAAACTTCCCCTCGAATTTTTAATCCTATTTCTGGTTTGAATATTAATTTGGACGCATGGTTGAGTAATGCTAAGATCTTGGTGCCTGTTACTGAGATGTTAAAGCTTCCTACTCAGAGAGCTAAAGTTTTAGATGTTCTTGGAGTTTCGCATGTTAATGTTGCTCAAGATAAGACTCCTGAAGTTTCTTATCAAGATGCCCCTATATATCTGCAAAAAATGGAGTCAGATAACAAAGAGCATCAGCCTTTTTTTGTTACTTTGATGGTTAAAACTTAATGGTTATAAATTGAATAATTGTATGCTAGATTCTGGTGCTTCAGCTTGTGTCATGACCAAGAGGGTCATGGAACAGCTTAATTTAAGAGTTTCTAGACCATCCTACAACATATGTGCCATGGATTCTAAGAAAATTGAAGTTCATGGGTTAATCAAGGATTTACAAGTTCATTTATCAGTTTACCCTGACATTATAATTGTTATGGACATAGTTGTAGTTGATGTTCCAGATGCTTGGGGTATGTTGTTATCTAGAAAGTGGTCCTCTGATCTAGGAGGAAGTATTCAGATGAATTGGTCTTATGCTATGATTCCTTCCCCTAGAGGTGAAGGGTTTGTGAAGCTAAATAGAGAGCCTGAAAGAAGATTCCATGTGGAAGATCCTAAGAGACCTCATAATGAAATAATTAAGGAACAACCTGACATGGGGAATTATGCTATTATGTCTAATTTCATAGTTCCCTTAGATGACAAGGTTGATGAGAAGTTTAAGGACCTAAAGGATCAGGTTTGGTGCAGCATCTAAGTATGGTAAGGGTGCTGGAATTGTTTTGAAGTCTCCCCTTGGTCATATTTTTAAGTTTTCCTATAGACTTGAGTTCGATGCAACCAACAATGTGGCTGAATATGAAGCCTTGTTGGGTTTTTAGTTGGCAAAAGCTTTAAGAATTAAGTTGCTTAGTATCAAGGGAGACTCTGATTTGGTTATCATGCAAGTTAAGAATAAATTTACATGTAAAAATCCAAGGTTAAGGAATTATCGAAATGTTGTGTGGGATGTTATGGAACACTTTGATGCCATTAACCTTGAAGCTATTCCAAGAGAAAAGAATAGCTTGGAGGATGAGCTTGCTATGGCCGCTTCTACTTTACAATTATAAGATGAATTAATTAAAGATAAGATAAAAATGGAAATTGTTTTCAGACCTTCGGTCCCAGATAATTCAGAGCATTGGCAAGTTTTTAATGATGAAAAGCAGGCCGTTCGTTTTCTTAATAATTTGGATGACTTTGAAAATTTTCGGACAAGTTCTAGGGAGGATGGATCTGATGACAATGATGATATTATAAATCCTACTCCCGGGAATATTGTTGCTTTAGAGCAGCACTTTGATCGGCATGATGCCACAAAGATGAAAGAGGAAAATAAAATGGATATTGGTGAATTCATCGAAGTAAATATTGGTGCTTCTAAGGACCCTAAGATTGTCAAAATTGGTAAAGGTACTAACGAAGAAGAAAAGAAAAAGTTGACAAGTTTACTTCATGAATATAGGGATGTTTTAGCATTTTCATATGATGAGTTAAAAGGATATAGGGAAGATGTCATGCAACACATTATCCCTTTAAAGGATGAGAATGCTAAACCATTTCGTCAAAAGCTTAGGCAAATAAATCCTAAGTTAGCCCCTTTGGTTCAAAAAGAGCTTTCAAAAATGCTCGCAGCTGGAATCATTGCTCAAACTAGACATTCAACATGGTGTTCCAACCTGGTGATTGTTAGGAAGAAGAATGGTACCATTAGACTTTGTGTCGATTTCAGAAACCTTAATCTAGCATGTAAAAAGGATAATTACCCTTTGCCCAACATGGAAACTATGTTGCAAAGAGTAACAGGTTCAGGAATGATGTCATTGCTAGATGGTTTTTCTGGGTACAATCAAGTTTGGGTTAAGAAGGAAGATCGTCACAAAACTACATTCACCACACCATGGGGTACTTTTGAATACATTAGAATGCCTTTTGGGTTGACTAATGCTGGGGCTACTTTTCAAAGGGCTATGGATTATGCTTTTAAAGGTTTGATTGGAAAAATTATTGAAATTTATCAGGATGATCTTACTATTTTTTCTAAATATGGTATTAGTCACATAGGTCATCTTAAGAAAGTCTTTGATAGGTGTAGAGAATTTGGGATTTCCTTGAATCCAGCTAAGTCTGTTTTTGGAGTAAGTGAAGGGAAATTACTTGGTCACATCATCTCCAAAGATGAAATCAAGATTGATCTTGAAAGAGTTGAGGCAATCCAAAAGATTCCTCTCCCTCATAATCTTAAATCCCTTCAGTCTTTTCTAGGAAAATCTAATTTTCTTAGAAGATTTATTCCAAATTATGCAGAAATCGCTAAGCCTATTCAAAGTCTTCTGAAAAAAGATGTAAATTTTTTGTGGAAAGAAGATGGTAAAAAGGCTTTTCAAGGGATTAAGAGTGCTATTGCCAAAGCTCCTGTTTTGCCGAGTCCCGATTATTCAAAGGATTTTATGATTTTCTCTTTCGCTTCTGAAGATACTATTGTTGGTGTCTTATTACAAAAGAATAAGGAAGGTCACAAACAGCCTATTGCTTTCATGAGTAGAGCGCTTCCATCTACAAGAGCTAAAGAGGTTAACTGGGGGGTGGGGAGCCCTCTCCCACCCCGCCATCTTCTTCTGCAGATGCCTTTCAAAAACTCCTATCGATGAAAGGGAAAAAACGTCCAAATCCTGACGTCCCTAAGTTCATCAAAAAACTAGAAGAAATTCCTGAGATTGCTCTGCCTGAAGAACAACCCATCAAAATCGCTCTTGCCTTGGCTGACAGAGGTTTGGTCGAGAAATTTATGGGTCGATGGCCATCAACAAAATCTACCGATTACTGGGTTCAACGAAACTGGAGGCCTCAGCTGACAAACAACGTGATCTGTTATGCTGTCGGTAGAGGATATTTCATTTTCGAATTCACTACCAAGGAAGACTAAGATCTGGTGTTCAGAAATGGTCCCTATTTCATGGGAAATCAAGGCCTTTACTGAATAAATGGACCCCTGACTTCGATCCTTCAGTCGACGTTCCAAAGGAGGTTCCTGTTTGGGTTCGGCTCCCCAACCTGCCGATTCACTGCTGGAGTTTCCACTCCCTGCAAAAGATTGGAAACGGGCTGGGCCGATTCATTGACAAAGCTGACAACAAGGGCCAATACACCTGCTCAAGAATCTGCGTGGAAGTAGACTTGGAAGCTGGTCTGCCTGAAGCCGTTAAACTTAGAGTTGGAGATTGGCACCACTTCCAGAAACTGGACTACGAGCAATTTCCCTTTAAGTGCAGAACCTGTCATGAGCATGGTCACTTCCAACGAAACTGTCCTAAAGCCCCATCAGGGGACAAGGTGGAAGAAGAAGGATGGAAAGAGATAAAAAAGGGCAAGGTTGTCTCAAAGCCTACTGAGCAGAAAAAATCTGGGCCTATGGGGAAACCCCAGACCAATTCAAAGACCAAACCAGCTTCAAAAGACGGCCCCTCCTCAGGTGAAAAGGTGGATGCCATAGAGATCCACAAAGAAACTGAAGATCAGTTGAAGAAAGTGAAAGAAACCGAAGAAGAAATATCTGTCCCTCTAGGAGATGCTAATCAAGGGGGAAACGAAGGCAACGAGGAGCACATCAGTCTAGCCTCTGATTCTGGGGGAGAATCAGAAGAGAGAGACTCCGAATCAGATAGTTCGAAAATCACTCCTATCAAGTCGGCCAGGGGTCGGAAATCCAAGAAGAAACAGAGAGAGGAAAAAAATTATCTGGATGTACTCCAAGGCTCCCAGAAAACTCTCAAAGGAATGATGAACGCCAAATCTGGGCGCAAGCATAGCAGGGCTCCAAAAGGAGCCACAACCTCCCAAGCCAGTAAATAATGAAGTACGTCTCCTGGAACTGCAGAGGGTTAGGAAGCAGGCTGAAAGAAGAAGCCCTGAAAGACATTGTGAGGATGCACTCGCCTGAAATCCTTCTCATCCAGGAGACAAAGATGGAGGATATTCTTCTCCTCCAAGCTAGCAAAGCATTCTGGCATAAAGGTCCCGGAAGAGCTGTTAGTGCAAGAGGTGCCTCTGGCGCGATTGCCTCCTTTTGGGACAGCTCCAAATATGACTTGATTCACGAAGAAAGTTGCCCTCACTGGATTTACACTCAGCTCCTCCACAAATATTCTGGTCAACAAGTAAGTATGTTCAATCTTTATGCTCCGGTCTTACCAGCTGAGAAAAAAATATGCTGGGACTCGCTCCAGTCCTTTCTTTTATTGCACAATCTAGAAAACATCATTCTTGCAGGTGATCTGAATGTTACTCTAGCCATAGAAGAGAAAAAGGGGGGTTCCCCAGTCAGGGACCCAGCTAGAGAATGGGTTGAAGATATAATGCTGGGCTAGGATCTGGAGGATATCAAGCCTTCATCTGGGAAATACACTTGGTCTAACAAAATATTAGGGCCCAACCACATAGCTGCTCGTTTGGACAGGTTCCTCGTCCAAACCTCTTTCCTTACATGTGGTCTAATGGCCTCTTCTAAAATCCTTCCAAACTGCACTTCTGATCATAAACCCATTAGCCTCGAACTCTCCCTGGATGGAAACCTAGGTCCCATTCCTTTTAAATTCAGTCCTCTGTGGATTCAGCAAGATGGTTTCCATGAGGTGGTTTCAGAAGCCTGGAATCAGCATGTCATGGGATCCCCATTCTATGTGTGGGAAGAAAAATTGAGGGGTCTTAAAAGAAGGCTCAAGGAGTGGGCTAAAACTCTGAAAAATCCCACTGCCAAGAGAAAAGAGTCCTTATAAAGCCTTGCTGTCCACCAATCAGCAATGGAGAACTCTGTTGTTACTCAAAGTCTACTTCAAAAAGAAGTTG
>CM076583.1:976306984-976444476 GCA_034641835.2 Pinus albicaulis
ATAAATATTTTCTGAATATGAAAACATTATGATGCAAGGGCATCTGAACGATTCGAATTCAAGTTCGAGTTTGAAGCTGGGTATGCGAACGGTCACCCACAATTGGGGCAAAATTTTCTCAAACCGATGCTGAATTTTTTGAACTGATCTACCATGTGTGTGTTTGAGAAGACCAAGAGTTTCTTTGAGCGATCTCAATCGATTCTTTTCTAATCTATATAAACAGCGAGCCTGTGATGCGTGAGGGACAGAGCGAGATTGCAATGTAGTCATATGTGAAATTTGTCACTAAGGCTGAAATGCCTTAGATGAAATCTGGATTGTATATAATAGCAATATACTGTTTATGGATTTTCCGTGTACCTGTGTGTTCAAAGTTCTGTGTATTTATGTGTTAAAGTCACTATTTATTTACAGTTTGATTTCGTGATTTTTGACCCTGTTCTATGTGTTGAATTTATCGACCATCGATCCCTGAGAAGGAGCGATGGCGATCCAATTGTAAATAAATGTCATAATGTGAGCTGTCACGAGGTATGGTGGATAAGAACCTGTGTTGGTTTATGAGTTGAGACCGAGAGTTGAAATTACCCTCATGTCAAACATGGATTGAAGAGCAACGTAGTTAGATGATACAATGTTGATTTCTTTAATTTTAATCAAGAAACAGGTTGCTTGCTTGGAGGTCGATAATTGAGATCGACTATGTTCACTGCTTACACAGCAAAATCCAATAAGGATCACAGTCTAACGCAATTTGCAGGTTGGGTGGCTTTAGAATAAACCCACCAGTCTCGCACAGTCGTTAAGCCAATGAGTGGTTTTGAAAACAATACTGCCCGAATTAGCTTAAAGATTGTTCGAAGCATGGGTTTTTCATTTGAAAAGTGCTTCCGTTATATATGTAGGCATTGCCATGGCGCAGTGGGAACAAAATGGGCCTATAACCCACAGGCCCCAGGATCGAGTACAAAGGTTTGGGAAATGAATTTGCAGTTTTGACATAGAATTGGAGCTTGTAGGTTCCAATAAGTACATGAAAGGCGAACCTACTTGTAGTGGGTTTCGCTCTTCATCAAGTGGTATCAGAGCGGGAAAATGATTTCTTGCAGAGGAGAAATTCGCGTACAGAGAAAGAAGAGGTACAGTTTTGTGAAGTTTTGTTAAGCTTGTGATTTTTATGTTTTGTGAAGGTAGCAGCAAAGGAAGGTGAGACGATTGCAGCAACCTAGAGCAGCAGTGCTCAAATGGTTCCACAGGAGCAAACCAGAGAGATGCCAAAATCCGGAGCTTAGGAGAGAAGCTTGGTGAGGTATCTGGTAGCAGGGAGGACTTGCTATATCAGAGGTTTGTTGCAGCTCACGAAGGACGATTCCGCAGAGGATGCAGGTGAGAATTGTTTAGGAGATGTTGCTACAGGAAAATCATAAGGAGCAGCTCCACAGATGACATGGGTAGAACTGGTGACAGTTAAAGAAGACATATGACCAGGAGGTCATAAATTTTTGTGCCTCAAGAGTCTGATGCAGGGGCATCTGAGCGATTCGAATTCAAGTTCGAGTCTGAAGCTGGGTATGCGAACGGTCACCCACAATTGGGGCAAAATTTTCTCAAACCGATGCTGAATTTTTGTAACTGATCTGCCATGTGTGTGTTTGAGAAGACCAAGAGTTTCTTTGAGTGATCTCAATCGATTCTTTTCTAATCTATATAAACAGTGAGCCTGTGATGCGTGAGGGACAGAGCGAGATTGCAATGTAGTCATATGTGAAATTTGTCACTAAGGCTGAAATGCCTTAGATGAAATCTGAATTGTATATAATAGCAATATATTGTTTATGGATTTTCCATGTACCTGTGTGTTCAAAGTTCTGTGTATTTATGTGTTAAAGTCACTATTTATTTGCAATTTGATTTCATGATTTTTGACCCTGTTCTATGTGTTGAATTTATCGACCATCGATCCCTGAGAAGGAGGAATGGCGATCCAATTGTAAATAAATGTCATAATGTGAGTTGTCACAAGGTATGGTGGATCAGAACCTGCGTTGGTTTATGAGTTGAGACCGAGAGTTGAAATTACCCTCATGTCAAACATGGATTGAAGCGCAACGCAGTTAGATGATACAATGCTGATTTCTTTAATTTTAATTCAGAAACCGTTTGCTTGCTTGGAGGTCGATAATTGAGATCGACTATGTTCACTGCTTACACAGAAAAATCCAATAAGGATCACAGTCTAACGCAATTTGCAGGTTGGGTGGCTTTAGAATAAACCAACCAGTCTCGCACAGTCGTTAAGCCAATGAGTGGTTTTGAAAACAATACCGCCCGAATTAGCTTAAAGATTGTTCGAAGCATGGGTTTTTCATTTGAAAAGTGCATCCGTTATATATGTAGGCATTGCCATGGCACAGTGGGAACAAAATGGGCCTATAACCCACAGGCCCCAGGATCGAGTACAAAGGTTTGGGAAATGAATTCGCAGTTTTGACATAGAATTGGAGCTTGCAGGTTCCAATAAGTACATGAAAGGCGAACCTGCTTGTAGTGGGTTTCACTCTTCATCACATTAGAAGAACTCCTAATGAATCTGTTCAGGACTATTGTACTAGGTTTAACAGCATTTATAATGCAATTCCTACAAATATCAAACCTCCACCAAATCTAGCTTTAATCAAATTTCCAGATGGTTTTGATAATGATATGTCTTACCAATTGAGAGAAAGAAACCCTGAAACATTAGAACAGATGCAAATTAATGCAATTACTGTAGAAGCTAACTTGTTAGCTAAAAGAGCTAGGATGAGAAATGAAAGAAGAGTTACCATTAAGGATGAACCATCCACATTAGATAGTAAAATAGATAGTTTAGCAAAGAGTATGGAAATAATAATGGATAGATTAGAAAATATGGAAAGAAAACCTCAGTGGGATAATCAACAACAAGGTCCTCAAATTAGAAATCCCAACTTTAGGAAGAATACCAATACTGGTAAATCAAGAGAAACAACACCTGATCAATTGATTAGACCACCTTTCCAAGAAAGCTATGCAAAGAATTCCCAACAAAATGATGAAGACCAGGACACCCAGATTAACTTAATGGGAATAAATGATGATAATACTATTTTTCTTACCCAAGAAGAACATGAATTATTTATGCTACAACAATTACAGTTAGAATCTGGGGAGTCCTTTGACTATAAACAAGGCTATGAGTCTGCAATATATGAAGTTCACAAACAATATAGCCTTAGAAGTAAGAAAAATGCAGAAGCTCCTACTAAGAAAACAGTCCAAAATTAGACCAAGAAAACAGCAAAAGCTCCTGTGTCCAAAGTGTTGCAAATTCTCCCTAGAGAAACTCAAAAAACTTCCACTCCAAACATTGCAGCCAGTCCAAAAATTGTAGATATTACTTCAACTGATACTCAAATATTTGTTGATAATCAAACACCAACTGCTGCTAAAACTACAATTGCCACTCAAACTGTTCCAGAAAAGAAAATTGAAAACAAAACAGTGGAAACACAAACCAAAATACCAATTGCTGATAAAAAGGATAAGAACACTCAAACTACAATTGGTAAAGAGGAGATCATTCAGTTAGGCAAAAATCAAGTCCCATTTAATATCCAAACTGAAATAGCCAAATTGAAAATACCAGTTCCTTTAATAGAGCTGGTGAAAAATGATTTATACAAAGCCCAAATCATTGAAACATTGAACATAAGTGAAGGAGAAGATGTTAACCTGAATGATGATCAACCAGAGTTACTATTTGGGCCTGAGGTAAATGGCAAACACCAAGAAGGTGGTGTCCCTCCATTCTACATTAGCTTGAGTATTCATCATAATATTTTACACAATTCTATGTTAGATTCAAGAGCAACTCACAACCTAATGCCAAAAGCTATCATGGAAACATTGAATCTAGATATCACCAGACCATACAAAGATCTTTTCTCCTTTGATTTTAGTAAAGTTAAATATCTTGGCCTGATAAAAGACTTGTGTGTCACTCTAGTACAATACCCAGCTAAGAGTATTGTCATGGATATTGTAGTTGCGAGTTAACCCAAACGGGGGGTTGCGGGGAGCTGACGCCCTTCGCTCCCCGCTCCGGAAACTCGCTCGGTGCGGGCGTTTCGGAAACGCTGGAAAACGCCGAACGCTTCCTAATCGAGGCATTTTTTGGGGAAGCGCGTTCCCGCATTTGAAAAAACGCTCGAAAAATCGGGACGTTTCGAGGAGCGATTCGGGCGCTCCCTAAACGCCCGGCGTGCGCCGGAAGCGTTTTTCGCTGTGGAAGCGTCCGGGGGGCCCGATTCGCTCCCCGAAACTCCAAACAAAAAAAAAAACATCCCATAGCGCGGAAAATTTTTTTAAGTGAAAAATCGATTTTTTTATAATGGGGGGGGGGGGTTTCATTTTGCATTTTATTGTTTGTTGAGTTGAGAGAGACTGAAGGAGAGCAAGGAGAGCGCAACGCTGACAAGAGAGCAAGGAGCAAGGCTGACAGGAGGATTGCAAGAAAGAGGTAGGCCTTCTAATCCAATTTTGTATTTTCTAGGATGAATTTGTAGATTGTTAAATTGTTTGAAAATGAAAACTTGAATTTTTCTTGAATGTTGCATTTTATTGGATTTAAAACTTTTAAAATGAGTTGTTTTTTTCCTATGTTGCATTTCCTATTCCCATTTGGCATTTTTCCATTTGTTTTGCGGGCTAGATTCTAGAAACTTGAAACTTGTTTCCATCATGGCTATATGGCTAGGAATTTTCCTCATGTTGGTTCCTTTCTTTGTGATAATGGTGTTGGAGAGTGCTAGAAGAAAGAGACAAATCAGAGAAGAGGAGGATGAAGAGGAGGGTTATGGTGGATCTGAAGAAAATCCTGAAGAGGAGGATTATGCTGAAGAGGAAGTGGGGAGTGGAGACCCTGAGAACCTAGAATCCCCAACTAAACAAGACCAATATCCTTTGTGGAAATATGTTCAGAAACAAGAAGGAGGAAAAGGTGGTGGAACCACTAAATTTATTTGCCACCATTGCAATAAACAATACCATGGTTCATACACCCGTCTGAGAAGGCACCTTTGTGGGATAATGCCAGGAGATGGAACTAAAAATTTTGGAATCAAAGTTTGTACTTATGTGGAAGCACCACAGAGAGAGATATATAGGAAGGAAGAGGGGGTTGCCATACAGAGATCATCTAAAAGATCTAGGGGTATCGTTGATTCAGGCCCAACACATTCAACTTCCACCCATGCCAGTGGTTTCGGAAGCAGTGGCACTGGATTAAGGCGTAGAACCATATCCGATTTCCTAGACGAAGGGTGTAGGAATGATGTGGATTCAAAAGTTTACCGGTTTCTATGTGCATGTGGGGTGCCATTCAATGTTCTTCGCTCACCTTATTGGCATGAAATGGTTTCTGCCATTAATGATGCCCCCAAAGGATACAAAAGCCCTGGGTATGACAAGGCCAGAACCGTGGGTCTTGATCATGAAAGAGCTAAAATAAATCATTCTTTGGCTAGAATGAAAGGTTCGTGGAATGAGCATGGGTTGTCCATTGTCTCTGATGGATGGACCAATGTAAAAGGAAAACCATTGATAAATGTTTTGGCTGTGTCGGTTAGTGGTGCAGTGTTCCTGGCAGCTTATGATTATTCAGATAAATTCAAAACCGGCATTAACATTGCAGAGCCATTACTTGAAATAATTGAAAAGACTGGGCCATACAATGTGATACAGGTCATCACTGATAATGCTGCTAACTGTAAGGCAGCGGGAGCAATTGTTGAGGATAAATACCCCAACATTTTTTGGTCTGGGTGTTTGGTTCACACAATGAACCTTTTGATGCATGATATCATAAAAAACAAACAACCTCAATTCAAATGGCTTGGTGATTTGTACAAGAGAGGTAAGAAAATGATCAAATTTATTACAAATCATAGCAATACCCATGGGCTTTTCCGTACTCACTCCAAATTGGAGTTGTTGAAAATAGGAAAAACTAGATTTGCTAGCTATTACCTCACCTTCGGGCGCCTTTTGAAGGTAAGAGAGTCATTGGCTGCAATGGTATCAAGCCCACACTGGCAGCTATTAAAGGACAGGGCGGCAACAATAGTTGACAGGCAAAGTTTCGAACATGTGGAGGAGACTGCCCTTGACCCTCAGTTTTGGGCACGTATGAGGGAAATTGTGAGTTTTACCAAGCCCATTTATAACATGATTCGCTTTGCAGATACTGATAAACCAGTGATTGGAGAGGTTTGTGAGCAGATGGATAGCATGTTGGGGCAAATAAAAGATATTGTTAAGGATAATGATCCCATTTTGTATGCTATGATTCATGACTGTGTGTGTGCACGGTGAAATAAACTCAATGTTCCACTACATGCTTTGGCATATATCCTTACGCCAAAATATTACTCTCCATCTTGGTTGGGCCAACCTGCACCTGGAGGTGGGGTTAGGGTGAAACCTCACACGGATCCAGAGGTACAAGAAGGGTACATGAAGGCATTGGACAAATTGGTACCTGACAGGGAAGAGTGTGCTAGATTGCGCCTTGAATTAGGCAAATACTTCAGTTGCATTGCTAACTTTGGTTCATTCCATGCAATGGAAGACAGGGACAGATTCGATGCTCTCACATGGTGGGAAGCATATGGCGGCATGGGACTTTTGCCAAAGTTGGCTAAAAAAGTTCTCTCACAAGTTGTGAACACTTCTTCTGCAGAGAGGTGTTGGAGCACCTACAACTTTATACACAATGTGAGAAGAAACAAGCGGAATGAAAACCGAGCTGAAAGCTTGGTTTATGTGCATTATAACTTGAGGTTGCTCGGCCATTACTGTGATCGAGCAAATGAGGATCAATCATACAGAGTCTGGGACAACAACCCAGAAGATGATAATTTGGAGGACGGCACGTTACATCTAGAAGAATTGGAAGCAGAACTTTATAGGGATGATGATGAAGCATCGACGACACGCCACCTTCTGGGGAGCCGATCCCACCATCTCTTGTTTACAAGTCATTATGAATTATGAATATGATGCTTCATGAAAGTTATGGTGATCAATGAATCAATGATGATAAATGTTATATAATATCAATGATGATAAATGCTATGTTGAATTTTGAAATCAATGAATCAATGATGATAAATGTTATATATCAATGATGATAAATGTATATTGAATTTTGAAATCAATGAATCAGCAAGTGATAAATGTTATAATATATATATCAATGATGATAAATGTATATTGAATTTTGAAATCAATGAATCAATGATGATAAATGTTAGATATTGAAATTTGAAATCAATGATTATAAATGTTATATATCAATGATGATAAATGTTATATGTTGAATTTTGAAAGCTTGAAACCTTCAGATTGATGATTTGCGAGACTCAAGAGTCAATATGTTGTCTGCTTCCAACTCGTGGGCATGGTTGATGAAGATTATAACTTCTAGATGATTGATGTTATATGATTCAATCTATGTTTTTATGTTTTTTATGTCTAATTCATCATTCTACATGTTTTTGTTGACATATATGCATCAAAATATTAAAAATATTAAAAAAAAAAAAATATATATATATATATATATAAAACGCTCCCGAAAATATGATGCTTCATGAAAGTTATATGGTGATCAATGAATCAATGATGATAAATGCTATATAATATCAATGATGATAAATGCTATATATTGAATTTTGAAATCAATGAATCAATGATGATAAATGTTATATATCAATGATGATAAATGTATATTGAATTTTGAAATCAATGAATCAATGATGATAAATGTTATAATATATATATCAATGATGATAAATGTATATTGAATTTTTAAATCAATGAATCAATGATGATAAATGTTAGATATTGAAATTTGAAATCAATGATGATAAATGTTATATATCAATGATGATAAATGTTATATATTGAATTTTGAAAGCTTGAAACCTTCGGATTGATGATTTGCGAGACTCAAGAGTCAATATGTTCTCTGCTTCCAACTCGTGGGCGTGGTTGATGAAGATTATAACTTCTAGATGATTGATGTTATATGATTCAATCTATGTTTTTATGTTTTTTATGTCTAATTCATCATTCTACATGTTTTTGTTGACATATATGCATCAAAATATAAAAAATATTAAAAATATTAAAATATATATATATATATATATATAAACGCTCCCGAAAACGCTCCGGACCCGGAAACTTTTAAAAATGGCGCTCCGCGCTCCCGCTTCAAATATAACCCCTTTTAGAAGTATGAAATGTTATTATCTCGCTCATGGGGAGCAAAGTTACAGGGATCACTACAGTTAGACATTTCATATTGGTGGGCTGGTTGCAGATTCTAATGATAAGCTTTCAAACTTTGAGACAATTCCTTCTAAATCAGGAGTCAACTCTGACTCAATCGAATCCTTAATTTTATCACTCATTCATGTATTTTTCTCCTTTAATTAATTTACCAATATTGGCAAAACACTAAAGCTCTTCAACAATAGTGAAATTTCTAACTTAAACCAATAATCGCAATATATCATTTAGTGACGGATTTCAACCAATATTAAAACCTTTTCCATTAAACTATCGCATCAAATTTTGTGTTTAAACTCCACGCAGGTTCGAATGCGAATTCCGTCGGATCTATAAATGAATGGACAGTCACGATTTCTCGAAATTTAAAACTCTGCTTAATAGAATTTCGAGTCCATTTGAATTGTTAAATCTCATGCAACTTAAATTGCGATAATCGTCGGATCATAGATCAATGCTTGCGATATCTCTTTGACTCCTTACGCACTACAGTGATCCCAATTTTCTTCAACTCCGCCAGATTTGACATTCCTGGGAAGTTTTCCTTAGTATTGCAAAAGGCAAACTGATGAATCAAGAGACTAACAGAGTTTTGATTGTTGCAGGTAACAAAGGTTTCTGCCAAGGCTTATGGGGTTTCGATGTCTCCACAGTTCACTCGAATTTGCAATAGCTTGATATTGAAAAATACACGGACCAAAATTGACAAAGAAAATCAAACATATGCCATAAGGAATCTCACGCATGCTTTTATCGCCGAAACAAGCCCAGTTTATAATATGCTCACATATAATTTAACATACAAAGAAATCAATTAAACCGAGTTCAACTGGAATCAAACAAACTCAGTGATATTTTTAAGGAAAATGAACCCGAGATTGACAATTATACATACATTTACAACGGTACGAGAGGAAATGCAATTTTCTTCTATTCAATTATCTTTCCATCAAATCCTCCTCTCTCTCGATACATTTAAACTTACATATAAATATACAAAACATTCAGATCCGAGTAAAGGGGGAAGCTGAGGGCAATATTTTAGCTAAAATCTCCCTACCCGATATTCTCCCTAAAAATATCAACTAAACTAATTACATTGAATCAATTACAAGAAATCCAAATCCCTAAATAATAGTTCAGAATCCTATCTACTAAAACTGCAAATTGCCAGCTAAAGGAACCCACTCCTTTGCTTGTAAACTTTTTTTTGTGTTTTTGGAATAAAATTGAAGTCTTTTATCTCAAAGCCTCATGCTCCTGCATCAGACTCATGAGGATAAAATTCTTCATTGGGCTCCTATCCATGAGCTTCTCTACAGAACTACCCAATTTCTGTAGCACAGTTTCTGTCATCCAAGTAACCTCTGCACTTGGTTGATCTTTCCACTTGACCAAATACTGAAAATACTCCCGTCCTCTTGTCTTCTTAGACAATCTTTTGTCTAAAATCTTCTCTGGTTGCAATGTCTTTGTTGTGGGTAACTGTTTCAACCAATTAATCTCTTCTTTGCCTCAAGCGGTATCATCTGTGTCTTTGTCTTCATACCTGTACAAATCAGCAACATTGAAAATTGGAGATATTCCAATGTCAAGGGGTAATTCAATTTCATATGCATTTGCAGAAAATTTTCTCAATACTCTGCATGGTCCAATTTTCTTAAATTTCAACTTGTTATACGCCCCTTTTTGGAAATCTTTCTTTCCTCATGTGTGCTAGAACCAAATCTCCAACCTCAAAGTTAACTTCCCTCTTCTTCAAATCTGCTCTGCTTTTGTACTTGATGTTGCTGTCCCGTAGCTATTGTTTTACCTGGTCATGTATTGCTTGAATTTCTGAAGCAAAATCTTCTCCTTTAGCGCTTCTCATCTCTGCTTTTCCCAAATTTCTTAGTTCATACACTCCTCTTGGATTCATTCCATAAACTATATGAAATGGACTCTGCCCTGTACCCCTGTTAGGAGAGTCATTACAAGCATATTCCACAAGTGCCAAAATTTGATCCCATTGTTTAGGATGTTCACCTGCAAGGCTTCTCAAAAGATTACCCAAGCTTTTGTTCACCACCTCGATCTGTCCATCAGTCTGAGGGTGATAAGCTGAGCTAAAACTTCGTTTAGTACCAATATTTTTCCACAATGTCCTCCAAAAATGACCAACAATATGGTGTCCCTATCAGAGACAATGCTTTTAGGTAACCCATGCAACCTTACAATCTCTTTGAAAAACAAATTAGTAACATGAGTAGCATCACTAGTTTTATAACATGGAATAAAATGTGCCATTTTAGAAAACCTATCAATTACAACATAAATTGCATCATTCCCTCTCTATGTTTTAGGTAAACCCAAAACAAAATCCATACTTACCATATCCCAAGGTCTATCTGGAATAGGTAATGGAACATACAAACCTGAGTTTTGACTCCTTACTTTTGCATACTGACAAACTTTACAATTCCGCACATACTTTTCTACTTCAGATCTCATCTTTGGCCAAAAAAAAAAAATGACTCAGTTGTTCATAAGTCTTGTCTGCACCAAAGTGTCCACCAAGTCCACCACTATGTTTCTCCTTAATTAAATTTTCTCTCATAGAGCAATTTGGTATGCACAGCTGATTTCTTTTAAATAGCAAACCTTCTTGTAAGAAAAAGTCCATCCACTTACTTCTGTCCAACAAAACAAGATTATTGCATGCTTCAAATGCCTCTTTAAAATCCAAATCTGTCTTATATAATTCTTTAAGAAAATCAAAACCCAACACTTGAATTTGACTTTCTTGAACTAAAATGCTTTTTCTACTTAAGGCATCTGCTACTTTGTTTGCTTGGCCATTTATATGTTTCAATACAAAATTGAAACTTTGGAGATACTCTAAACATTTTGTATGTTTCTGATTTAATTTTAGATGTTGCATAATATACTGCAATGCATGATTGTCTGAATAAAGCACAAACTCTTTAGACATCAAGTAATGTCTCCACTTCTTTAATGACTGCACAAATGCATAAAATTCCTTGTCATAAGAAGAATATTTCCTTCTTGTCTCATTCAGTTTTTCACTGAAATAAGCTACAGGTCTGTCTTCTTGAGTTAACACAGCTCCAATAGCTTCCCCACTGGCATCACATTTCACTTGAAAAGTTTTGTTAGGATCAAGCAAAATTAAGATAGGCTTTTCTGTTATCTTCCATTTCAACAACTGGAAATTTTTCTCTGCTTCATCAGTCCATCTAAATGGTTGTCTGTCCTTCTTTATAGTGTCAAAAATAGGAGCATTGATCTTACTAAAATTCCTTATGAATTTTCTATAAAAACTAGCAAGATCATGGAAGCTTCTTACCTCAAAAACACTCTTGGGTGAAGGCCATTCTATGATTGTCTTTATCTTCTCTGGATCCATTTTCAATCCATCAGCAGAAACAACAAAGCCTAAATATATCAATTCTTCTTTTATGAATGAACACTTTTTTAAATTTACTAGTAACTTTTCCTGATGCAACTTCCTTAAGACATAATTCAAATGTCTCATGTGTTCTTCTTTAGATTTGCTATAAATTAATATATCATTCAGATATACTATTACAAATTTACCAATAAATTCCTTCAGTACTTCATTCATAAGCCTCATAAATATACTAGGAGCATTTGATAATCCAAACGGCATTTCCATCCATTCATACAATCCTTCATTTGTTTTAAAGGTCGTCTTCCATTCATCTCCTACCCTTATCCTAATTTGGTGATAGCCAGTCTTTAAATCCAATTTTGTAAAATATCTTGCCCCACTTAAACAATCCATCACATCTTCAATTCTAGGTAAAGGAAATCTATAACTGATTGTTATTTTGTTGATTGCTCTT
Organism: Pinus albicaulis; assembly: GCA_034641835.2. NCBI lineage: Eukaryota > Viridiplantae > Streptophyta > Pinopsida > Pinales > Pinaceae > Pinus > Pinus albicaulis. Next base: position 976,319,230 of record CM076583.1, read on the forward strand.
GAGTCAGTGCACATTCTCCAACCTCCATCTTTTTTTGGACTCGACATTGTTGGCACTACATAAGGACTCAAACTCTCTCTGATCAGTTCTTTATCTAACAGTTCCTGCACCTGCTTCCTGATTTCTTCATTTTCTATGGGAGTCATCCTGTATGTTGCTTTATTTGGCAAATTTTCTCCTGGAATCAAAACCTATATGATGGTTGATCTTTCTAATAGGTGGTAATTCATCAGGAAAATCATCTATCATGATATCACAATAATTTTCAAGCATCTCTTAAATTTCAATTGATAAATCAGAAATTTTAGTGGAAGTAATTACTACCTTAGGTTTGCAAATTAATGTAAAGTTTACCTCATCATCTTCAATCTGCTGCAGATATTCCTTTCCACTCAAAAATAAAGCTTTTGAATCAGGTCTTCTTGATGCATCTTCTTCTTCTATAGGCAACAATGTATGATTGACACCATCTTTACAAAACTTGTATGTGTTCTTTTTCCCATCATGCATAGCTAATCTGTCATACTGCCAAGGTCTACCTAGCAATATGTGACATACGTCCATAGGCATCACATCACACATAATTTTGTCTTTGTATCTGCCCAACTAGAATTCCACTTCACACTGTTCATTCACTAACAACTGATGTCCTTTCTGAAGCCATGACACCTTGTAGGGTGTTGGATGTTTCTTTGTCTTCAATTTCAGTTTCTCCACCACTTCTGTAGAGACCAAATTATCAATGTTGCCACTATCAATTACCATTTGACAGCATTTTCCTTGAATTTTGCACACACTTCTAAACAAAGTCTTTCTCTGTGTTGGTTCAACAACTTCCTTTATTGGTTTTAATAGAACTTTGTTGACTACCAAAGATTATCCTTTCTCTGGTATATTCTTTGCTACTGGCACCTTTTCTGCTTCTTCTTCACTCTGAGCAACAATTACATTTCTTTGATTTGTCCCCACATTCTCTGGACACTCATAAGCTCTGTGTCCCAGCTTATTACATCTACAACATCTAATTTCTCTTCCTCTACCTCTGCCTCCTCTTCCTCTAGAAAAACTCCTTCTGCCACTTGCATCACCTTCTGTGGGTGTATGCTGACTTGAGTTGCTGCTAGCTCCTTCTCTAGGTGTTGTAGATCTTCCTCTACCACCTTGAATTCCTCTTCCTTGGAAAGTACCTCTACCTCTGGCAAATTGCTTCCTCATGAGTTTTTCTTCAGCTTTCAAGGCCATTTGATAAGCCTCTTCCATTGTCTTAGGAGATAGCAGACTTATTTCATCTTGGATCTCCATTCTGAGACCATTAATAATTTAATATATCTTGCAATCTTCTCTGTTGTATCTTGAATTTGTCCTGCTCTTATGCTCACTTTGTAAAATTCTTCTATATATTCTTTGACTGTCATTGACCTCTGTCTAAGATTTTGCATTTTCAAAATAATGAAAGTTGACAATCGCTTGGCAAAAACTTACCTCTCAACTTTGCCACCATTCTGTTCTAATTTTTTATTGGTTGCTTACCAAGTCTCCTTTCTCCCTGCACTCCATCCCACCAAAGTGTTGCATGTCCTTTCAATTTTGTGACAACAAATTTCACTCTTTTTCCTTCTTCCATTTCTTCGTAATCAAAGAACTTATCCATGTCATTAACCCAATCTATCAACTCTTATGGGTTTAAGCCTCCTATAAAAACTGAAACTTCAATTCTGGGTTTAGATGTGGATCCCAACACTGATTTAAAAAATCTCATTTCAGGAGTAACTTCTGTAGGTTCCCCCTCTTCTTGTAATATTCCCATTTTTGGTATCACCCATGACAGGGCTAGGAGGGACTTCCAGAGTTAGGAGCAGACAGGTCACATATACAGATTAGTGCTATCAGTGGGCTCAGGAGCTTTTCGGAGGAGTTTTGAGGAGTTTTCATGGTGTTCGGAGGCATTCGCTTGATATACCCCATCATCCGAGCAATTTGGCTTTCGTTCCGATGCATTCCGATAAATTTTGAAATTTTGAGTTATTTATGGGCTTAACTCAGCTGATTATGCTCAAGGTGGCATTCCGAGAGGAATACACGATGGAACACCTTAGTGTAATATCTCATTGGAACCGAGACGAGGAGACCTACATGATGGGATAGTTAGACACAGATTTCAGTGACCGGAGGAGGCGTGGTAGCCGATTTACCCTTTTTCTGCATTAAAAGACATGCAAATAATATTTTAATAAAAGGGAAAAGTGCTCCATGAATAAAATAATAATAAAATAATGCTCTAGAAGGCTCCAAGGGATCTATAAAAGAGAGGGAGAAGGCCATTGGGAGACATCTTTGGAGTAGATCATTTTCTTGTGTATGAGAGGTTTGAGAATGTGGATTCTCTAATTCAGCCGTAGCCCGAGGACGGAAACCCTCGGGTGAGTTGTGAGTGTTGGACGAAAACCCAACTCTCTTTGAGGAGACTTCATTCAGAAGTTTCACAGAGCTTCAGTGATATTGGAGTGAGGATCATTCAGATCTTCAACGGGAGCTTCATCATTTTCGGTGGGTTCGATGCTCGGTGCATTGCGGGAGGGAAGTGCGACGGTTCGGTTGTGGCGCGGTCGGCGGCGCCTCTTGGTGGCCAGTTTTCTATCTCAGCTCTTTCTGGGTCAGATCTATATGTAAACCCTTTTTATTATCTATAGTAAAAGCTGAGATTTTTCTTCTGTTCTGTATGGTATTGGATTGCAGTGTTTCCTGTCTTTAATTTTACATGACAATCTTCTGTAAGTAAATGTTGATTTTGCGGCATTTGTGGAGTTTATTTATTTATCTGCATTTTAGTAAAAATATCATGCAAGGATATTACGGTGGTATCGGAAAATTTGGTTTTCTGTGACTTAGGTTTATTGCGGATCAATTCATTGGTTATTTTGAAGCCATGATCGAGTGTTTATTTTCTTCCGACAAGCTAAATAAAATGCGCGGACCAAAATTAATTGTTTGCGAAGATCAATTTGTGAGCATTTAACGAGTTATTGAAGTCTATTCTTTAGAAGTTGCTCCTAAAGAAATACCAAAAAGAGGCAGTTGTTTGTAAGTTGGAGTATTTTTCCTACCAAGGTACCACAAAATTGAATTGTGCGGGGAGAAAGACCCGGAGCCAAGTTCCTTACTGTCAAAAACTCAACGATCCCATAAGGAGAAAAACTGGAATTTTAGTTTGGCACGTGTTGTGTACTAATTGGGTAAAGAAAATAGGATCGACGTCCACTATATGGTCAATCTATTCTTCAACTTGCTACTATTCAACGAACGCTACACTGTATGTTCATGCAAGGTGGTGCACGGATTGACTAAAGGCAGAATCAAAACAGGCGTCGCTCAGTCAGAGGAAGTACGTCTGCATGTAGCATTTCAGGAGTAATCAAGTTTCAACACGTCAACGACGCGCAGGGAATAGGCGGGTGATGTCTCTGTGGCAATAGTGGAATTTGATTGGAAGATCCACGCAAGCAATTGACTGGATCGACTTTGCACACAGCTAAGCCAGATTTGTAAATCTGAACCGCGTGATTCTGTGTATTTAATAAGCGGTGGGTCAACGTGCATGTTTGAATGCAGCCGTGAGCGGAAACAGAGTCTCGTGGGGGACCGAATCAACCATCTCTACAGGGGCAAGTTGCAGCACAGTGAGCCGCTCGACGAACACCTTCACGCAATCCACTCACGTGAATCGGAATGGCCAATTGAGGAATTTGTTTCATGAGTCAAATTCGTGGGTCTCATCATCACATTGTAACTGACTAAGTGACGTCGTTACTGGTGTGAAATTGAGCGACGTTGAGGATCGGGCTTAGTCTATATCGCTGATCGAGCCGGCAAAATACCCGTGTTCTCAGTAACCTTGCAGATCGCACGTAGGAAGAAAATTAGCAGAGGACAGATCTTGTACAGGAGTCGGACATTGGATGACTGGTCAGTTTGCTCGGTGACGGCTGAGAACAAGTACGTTTGAAATTCGTTCTTGTTGATGCACATTTATATGCTTCAGAAGAACTATATTGCAGGATGTTCATGATCAAAGGCCTGAAATTCGGAGTATAAAGCATGATCTGGTGCCATTGGCTATTTGTTTATAGAGATATGAACTTTCACCCACGAAACAGAGTGAAGTACAAACGAAGCGGGCATGGAAGCGCTACTACGTAAGGCAACATTTCCTTGGCGACGGCAAGTTACGAAGTTAGCCTAGCATATCCTCCACAACACTTCATGGATGTGGGTGGTCGGATGGTGATTTTAATCTACTGTAGCAACGACGCATATGCCAAGCGAGCGTGATTACCAGGAGGGCGGTTTTACAAACAACAGTTTGTTAAGGATCACAATAAACTCAGGAATTCCTAAAAGCAGTAAGCTAATGCACAGTAACAAATTGCGGCAACTTCCAGGTCAGATCACTAAATTTTATGTTGTCTGATTTTGAGTATTTACAGCTGTATATTTATCAAACTATCTCATGTTGCTTCAAGGGGAATTAATTTGGGTTTATGTCAAATTATCATAGTGGAGAGCGGAATAAAATTCTTTGTCGAAGACTTATCTATCAACGTCATTTTTTAGCAATGCTCCATACACAGACGTTTAATTTGCAGACAAATTATTCAAAAGCAGTGATGTATTTGCATGACATGTAAAGTTCCATACATAGAGAATTAACTGCAGACAAATTATATACAGCAGTAATGTATTTTAATGAAATCAGCAGTGAAATTTAATTGAGAAACAATCAAATACATAAGAGAAATACCTGGTACACAGTTGATGGTTTTGATGATGGCTCTCCTCCTGTGATGCAGATGCTGTAGATAGATAAACAATTTATCGAAACAACCAAGTCCTCCCAGCCAATCCGGGAACAATCCCAGACCCAGATGATGTCTCCTCTGCCCCCGTGCCCAGATAACCAAGAAGAACAGAGACTCCCAGCAATTCAATCTCACAATATTTCAACAGAATTCTGTTTCTTTTTTCTCCCCAAAACCTCCATATCACCTCCCTTAAATAAGTTCCATCCACCGCCTCCTACTTCCGAGGTCTTTTCCCCTTATTAATTGGGATATTTCCTATATTTATGATGTTGTACTTTTCATTAAATTGAGATAGGAATATAAATTAAACAATCCTCCCCACCACCTCAAACCTCCCGAGGCCTTATCCATCCCTAAGTTCATATTAAATGTTTCTTTTCATGGTGGGTGATCCACATTAAGATGAGTACGACTATATAATTATGAAGGTGGGATTATATCACTATTTTATTTATAGAGCTTGGGGCTTTATTTTAAGTTCCTTTAATATTAATTTTTTTTTTTATATTGCATACTCATTTTAACTTAAGGATTAACTTTATTATAACATTTCTTTTATTATCTCTTTTCATAAAATCTATACTTAGATGATCTTAATATATATAGATCTGAAATCTTAATATTAAGTCCCCAATCTATGTAATCTTGATATTAGGTGGGTGTACTAGTGCGATGTGGACGGTATAGGTAGGTGTAGCTATCAAATGCCTATATCGTTCACACGCTAATATTGTTTTGGGTATAACTTGGGAATGGGTCGTTACAATTGTATTAATTCCATAGCCTGTATAAGTTGTTGAACAATGGACTTCTTAAAACACCTCATAAATCAGCAAAGTAATACTACCATGGACTTCAGTATACAAACAAAACAAAGCAGCAGACCCTTCTCCAAGAAGGGACATAATTTGCTCAAACAAAGGCATCCGAGGAATTTGCAGAAGGAGGAAGAAGTGGGAAATTGGCTTTATGCACTTGGGATGGACTTAAAGAGTGGCAGATCAGACAATGACTTTCCCATGTTAGAGAAACTAGAATCCTGCCTTTCAAAGGTAGAGCAATCTGATTGGAGTTTAAATTGGGCTTTGGAGCCATCTATGCTTGCATTGGTACAAGCTAGATTCTTGGAACATCCAAGTGAAAGAGTCAAGCTTATAGCCGCCTCTTGTTTCAGCAATATCTTGAGGATAACAGCACCCTTCCCTCCTTACAATGATGATATTATGAGGAGAATTTTTAGATTGATTGTAGAGACTTTTCAGGATTTGGACAACAACACAGGTTCTACCTTCAGGAAGAAGCTTGAGATTCTATGGAGTATGGCCACAATCAAGACTTATGTAATCATATTTGACCTTGAGTGTGATGACCTGATTTTGCAGATGTTCCAATGCTTCTTCGGCATTAGGAGGCATCATCCTAGTACTGTCATAGCACACATGCAGTCCATCTTGTCATCATGTATGAGAACCATGGAACCATTCGCGGAAAGTGGAACCGGGTTGGGCATGTGGAGGAGAAACGATTGGTCACTGGCCCCCGCTTATGAGCTGGCAAGGAGTGCAGTTGAGCGAATATTCGGGCTATTCGGAGAGCAGGTTGACCGAGGAGGAGAAGTTGCTCCCGGTTTGGTAGAGTACGGGCGGCGAAGAGAAATGAGGCCGAGAGGAGAGGACTTGCAACCCCATTTACGAAAAGAACCTTGGAGACGATCACTCATGTTTGAAGATGCGAGATGAGGTGGCGAGGAGGCTAGAACGGTGTTGTTTCTTGCAACATGCCAGGGTGAGGGCTCTTCTTCAGATGAGTCCATGGGATCAGTTGAGGATGCTTCCGTGGAGCGAGAGCAGTCATGCAGAGATGATGACAATAGACCGGAGCTGTATTCCAGTGTGCAGGGTGAGCTGTCAGGGGACTGTATAAGAGATACTTTGGGTGATGAGTCCCTTGTGATGATTCAGTCAGAGCAGCATATGATGGAGCCTGAGTTAGCAGAGGAGGATATTATTTACATCAGGCATGATATTCCTTTGGGGGAGATCTAGATGGGCGCCCACATTGAGCCTATGATGGATATGCGGCTAACATTGGGGTCAGCCTTTGAGGAGGAGCAGTGAGATGCACATGCACCGAGTACAGTGATGGCAGTTGCAAATCCATGTCCTCTAGAGATGTTGGGGGTTGATGGGATAGTTCTACAGGAAGCTAGGGGACAGCAGGAGTTTTACATTTCCGATGAGAGGGATGAGTTGTTGGAGATGGTGAAGCATCCATCTTTGGGCCGACACATCGATGAGGTACAGATAGATGTACATACAGTCGGTCGAGCTGCAGTACTTTTAGTGAGTAGTACTCTCCAGGAGTACATCGATGGGGCTTGCAGCATGTCTTGCCCACTGTGGCCCACTATAGAGAGAGGGGCTTCCTTCTACAGGCAGTTTCCATTGGTAGACAAGGCAGAGTAGTGGGAGTTGACTACGGGTCGGCGACAACACCCTGGGCATGTTCCATGTGTAGTTGTTGCTACATTGGATTCTTCTTCCAAGATGGACTGGCGGGAGATCATGAGTTGGTACCCTCTTGATGGTACTGTATTTTTCGTGGGGAGTACATCGGAGCAGGGGCCCTTAGACATAGTAGATGTTACAGATTCCAGTTGGCAGGAGGGCACCAGTTGTCGTTACTTCAGGACTCCTTCCCGATTTCAGGAGAGTCAAGATAGTAGGATCGACATGGGATTGGTCGGGACTTGGATTGGAGAGGGTGATCAAGTTGGTATGCGGTTGGTGGGGCGGCCTTATGCGATTCTGATGCTGACACGGCAAGAGCCGGGAACATCGATGCTTGTTGGTGGTCTTCTTACTACGAACGCCCGGCTATAGCCAGAGACAGTGCACAGCCTGAGCCGTGGGACTTGGGCGATGATTGGCCATGGTGGCATTGGGATCTGGGGGGATTTTTTGTTGACTGGCACAGAGAGAGATCAGTTTGGGATCCCGGCATTGAGGGATCTGTTCCAAGAGGTTTGACACAGGTGCATAGCAGCACCCAGAGGTTGGTATGGGATCCAGGCATTGGGTCTGAGATGCGGCAGGCCAAAAGAGTGGCCCACATATTTCGATTGCTTGAGGGCAAGAAATCTTGGGGCGGGAGGTCTGTAATATTCCCATTTTTGGTATCACCCATGACAGGGCTAGGAGGGACTTCCAGAGTTAGGAGCAAACAGGTCATATGTACAGATTGGTACTATCAGTGGGCTCAGGAGCTTTTCGGAGGAGTTTTGAGGAGTTTTCATGGTTTTCGGAGGCATTCTCTTGATATACTCCATCATCCGAGAAGTTTGGCTTTCGCTCCGATGCATTCCAATAACTTTCGGAATTTTGAGTTATTTATGGGCTTAACCCAGCTAATTATGCTCAAGGTGGCATTCCGAGAGGAATACATGATGGAACACCTTAGTGTAATATCTCATTGGAACCGGGACGAGGAGACCTACACGATGGGACAGTTAGACACAGATTTCAGTGACCGGAGAAGGCGTGGTAGTTGATTTACCCTTTTTTGCATTAAAAAGGAATATTTTATAATATTTTAATAAAAGGGAAAAGTGCTCCATGAATAAAATAATAATAAAATAATGCTCTAGAAGGCTCCAAGGGATCTATAAAATAAAGGGAAGAGGCCATTGGGAGACATCTTTGGAGTAGATCATTTGCTTGTATATGAGAGGTTTGAGAACGTGGTTCTCTACTTCATGCAGTAGCCCCAGGACGGAAACCCTCAGGTGATTTGTGAGTATTGGACGGAAACCCAATACTTTTGAGGAGACTTCACTTAGGAGTTTCACAGAGCTTCAGAGTTTGGTGTGAGGATCATTGAATCATCGCTTAGGCTTCATCATTTTCGATGCAGTTCGATGCTCTCGGTACATTGCAGAGAGAGGAAGTCACAATGAGTTCGAGTTTGTAGCGGCGTCGTTCAGCAGCTTATCTTGGTGGCCAGTTTGTATCTCAGCCCTTTCTGGGTCAGATCTATATGTAAACCCCTTTTTATTATCTATAATAAAAGCTGAGATTTTCCTTCTGTTCTATATGGTATTGGATTGCAGTGTTTCCTGTCTTTTATTTTACATGGCAATCTTCTGTAAGTACATGTTGAATTTGCGGCATTTTGTGGAGTTTATTTATTTATCTGCATTTTAGTAAAAATATCCCATCTGGGATATTACACTTATGCAGATTCAACTTCGGGCTCACTGACATCTCCAACATTTGCATCTCTTTGATTTCTCATTTCCATTGCTTCTAATCTAGCTTGCATCGTTCTTTCTTCCAACAGAATAGGAAGTGCAGCGATCTTCCTCTTCTTTCACAAGCGCTACCTCCCCTTCCAACTACGCAAAGCCATGTTGGATTTCTTTTCTGATCTGCTAAGATCTTGTAGGTGTCTAAACACGCACCGTGCAAATGGTTGTTGAAATTTGGTTATCGGAGGACAGGTGGTTCCTTAAGGCTTTGATCTTTGGCCTAGGGAAAAGTGTCCAAAAAGAATTTAATTTTTCTCCTAAAGTGACTTTATAAAGTTATAAAATCAAATCTAATTTAAAAGTGACTTTAAGTGATAAAGTTACTAAGTCTAATTTTAAAGTGACTTTAATAAAGTCAATGTGAAATTAGAAAGTAAAAAGTGACTTTGGAAATAAATGACTAAGTGGGTCTTTATTAAAGTGGGGTGAATTAAAAATAGAAAGTGAGATTTAAATGAACATTTAATCTCAACCCTAGATCTAAAGCTATCTCAGCCATTGGATTTAGGGACTCCCCAAAAGTCACTCAGGGTTAGGTTAAAGGAAGAAAAGGAGGGAAGAGGTCATTCATTCTTTCATGAGAAGATTGAGAGAGGAGAAGAGAAAGCTGAAGAGAAATTTCTGAGCGGAGGGAGAGCAACAAAAGACACAGCAAATCCGTACAGCGGGAGGGCACACTTCCCAAGGCAGAAAATCCGTACAATAGCATTTATTGGCACGATTATCGAGGCAGAAAACCCGTACAACAGTTTGCATGCATTTCGAGGAAAGGACAACATTGTTTTCGAGGAGCAGAATCAGCAGTTAGGGGCATGATTTTCGAGGCAGATTTTCTAGGCACAGAAATCGAGGAAGGGACTATTGTTTTGTCCGTATAGTTCCGTACAGGCAGTTTATGGCACGCTTTTCGAGGCAGCAAGTACAACATTTATTGCTATAATTTTTCCTGTAATTTTCTGTTTGCTGTTTGGCACAATTTTCAAGATGGAAGGTGGCACGAAAATCGAGATAAGTGGTTTTTAGTGTTTGCTGTAATTTTTAGTGTATTGTTGTTCAATGTAAAGCATTTATCATAAATAAGAAGAAGCTTTCGAACTAGTTTTCCCCAAGAGTTGTAGGGGGTTTTTCCAGGGTCAAGATGACCAAAAATGAGCGTGTCAATTTTTTGTGTGTGGCTGATTTAATTTTCTGAGTTTTTTATTTCTGCATTTCAGCACTGTGAAATTTCCAGAATTTGAGTTTTCAGAAAATATTTATTTTTTCCAGTTTGTTGAATGTATGGCTATGGGAATGGGCATTTAACTTTATGGGAGAAATAAGGAGAAACTGAAAACCGGGGTTGGGTTATCAAATTTCTACATGGTATTGAAGCTATTTTGCTAAAAAGTGCAGTTTGGGACAGCAAGAAGAAAAATTACAAGAAGCTGATTTTTCACACAGAAAACAGTACATTTACTATAGCAGTGTTATTTTCAGTGCATTAGGACAGCAAGCATGTCTTTGGGCTTGAGGGTGGAGGATAGGTTGGATGGGCATAGTAACTACAGTGTTTGGAAGGAGAGAATGTAGAGCATCTTTGAAGAGGCAAAAGTCTGGGATATCATGGTGCATACCGCACAACACCCTGTTAATGTGCCTACTGATGCTGTTCAGTTGGCAACGTTTAATAAGAAGAATAACAAGGGTAAGAGACTTGTTCTGGATGGAATCAAAGACCATTGCATTCCTCATGTGAGAGGAAAGAGATATGCTCGTGAGATGTGGACAGCATTGACCAATCTCTACCAAAGCACCAATGAGAACAAGAAAATGGTTCTAAGGGAGAAGCAGAAGACCATTAAGATGGGTAAGACTGATAGTGCAGCTGGATATCTCACAAAGATTACTAATGTGAGAGATGCATTGGCAGCAATTGGAGAGTTCATTCCACCCACTAAGTTGGTGCGGATTGCAATGAATGGCCTTCCCTATTCATGGCTGAACTTTGCTGATGGGATTTGTACACGTGAGACCCTTCCCACTTGGGAGAGGTTCTGGGATGATTGCATACAGACAGAAATCAGAAAGAGCCAACTTGGGGCAGCGAAACCAGTTGAGAAGGATGAGGATGTAGCACTGTTGGCAGGAGGCAAGAAAGGTAAGGGAAAGAAGCAAGCTTCCACAAGTGTTGGTGGGGGCAAAGGCAAAGGTAAAGGTAAACAGGGGAACACGCAGAAGGACTATTCCAAGGTGAAGTATTGGAATTGTCAAAAGATGGGACACTATGCAGTTGTGTGTCCGGAGAAGAAGAAGAAAGGGAAGAATCAGAGCATGGCAGCATCAGCAGAGATAAAGGACTTTACGGATAGCTTTGACCGGGAGTTTGGGTTCATTGCTTGTGAGTCCACTAGTGCAAGATCACCTGCCACGGAGGTTGAGAGGGAGTGAGTGTGCATTTCCCTCCACTAGCGGAGCCTCTTCAGGTATTTGGTATGTTGACAGTGGGGCTTCACGTCATATGACAGGAGTCCGTGAGTACTTCTCAGAGCTTTCAGAGAGTGGCACTGATATAGAGGTAGTACTCGGAGATGACAGCGTTGTTAGAGCAGTTGGTGTGGGGACATTAACATTTGATAGGGAACCCAAACCACCCTTGAAGGTGTTAGATGTTCTATATGTGCCAGGGATGAGGAAGAACCTCATAGCCATCTCAGCATTGGATGACAGAGGATATGAGATATTGTTCAGGAGAGGACAGGTGCTGATATATCCCAGGGGCACTCTAGCTGATTCAGCTAGAGTGATTGGTGTACGCCATGCAAAGGTGTACAAGTTTGCATTTCAGCCCCTTTTGCAATTGAGCAGTAGTACCGGCAACAGAGCTAGCAGTTCAGAGCTGTGCGAGATTTGGCACCGCAGGATGCCGCACATGTATCATGGAGCCTTGAGGACATTGCGGGAGAGCACTACAGGTGTGCCAGATTTCAGTACTGATCACTTTGATACATGCAGAGGATGTGCTATGGCAAGTTTGCTAAATCCCCTTTTCCCAGCAGTGACAGCAGATCGACTGGGATACTTGATTTGATTCATTCCGATGTGAGCGATCGAATGTCTCATGTTTCCTTGAGTGGATATGAGTATTATGTTTTATTCATTGATGATCACTCTAGGAGGCCCTGGATTTATTTCTTGAAGACCAAGAGTGAGGTCTTCAAGTGGTTTCAGGAGTTCAGAGCTCTTGTGGAGACTCAGACAGGTTGGAAGATCAAGTCCCTGAGGTCGGACAATGGAGGAGAGTACACCCTTGGTGAGTTTGTTCAGTATTGTGCAGAGGCAGGCATTAGGAGGGAGTTCACAGTTCCTTACAACCCCCAGCAAAACGGGGTTGCGGAGAGGAAGAACAGATCCATCGTTGGGGCTGCCAAAGCCATGTTACATGATCAGGGGTTACCATTGTTTTTGTGGGCAAAGGCCTACAACACTGCTGTATATTTGTCGAACATGAGTCCGCATCGTGCCTTGGGGCATGTGACTCTGGAGGAGGCCTTTTCTGGGAAGAAACCTGATGTTGGTCACTTCCGTATCTTTGGGTGTATTGCATACTCCTACATACCCAAGGAGAAGAGGACCAAGCTAGAGCCCACCGCAGAGAAGGGTATCTTTGTGGGCTACAGCGAGACCTCGAAATCCTTTCAGATTTATATTCCTGCACAAAGGAGAGTTGTTGTCAGGCGGGATGTGAAGTGCGAGGAGGATAGGGCTTTCAGGAGGTCAAGGGAGATAGAGTATCTGGATTGGCCAGACCCTCAGGAGCAGCTGAGTCAGGCACAGGGATCCAGTGGGCAGGGATCGGGAGGATCCGGAGGTACATCGATTATGGTGTCAAGTCCGTCAGTGAAAAGTGGCTCACAAAGTCAGAGGGGTGGTGCTTCGAGCAGCATGCAGAGCAGTCCGCAGAGCAATTCACTAGGGAGTCCATTGATGGATAGTTCACAGAGTACTTCAGCGTCTACAGGTTTAGGTTCAGGCAGGAGGACAGCAAACAGACAGTCAGGAGTTCAGGCTCTTGATGAGGAGGAGGAGTTTCATTCTCCAGTGGGAAAAGTGTGCTCAAGGAAGAGAGAGCCCAAGTGGCTTCAGGATACCTTGAGAGAGGCCACATCTATTGCTGGGCCAAAGAGGTCAATCAGAGAGGGCAGACCACCTGATAGGTTTTGTAGCTATATGGAAATGGTTGCCAACATCATTGACTCTGAGCCTTCTAGCTATGAGGAGGCAGCTAGCCAGCAAGTTTGGAGAGAGGCCATGCAGGAGGAGTATTCTTCTATCATGAAGAATGATGTTTGGGAGGTGGTGCCGAGGCCTGAGGGCAAATCCGTGGTTACTTCCAGATGGCTTTACAAGGTAAAGCATGTTGTAGATGCAAGCATTGAGAAATTCAAAGCAAGGTTTGTGACTAGAGGTTTCTCCCAAGTAGAGGGAGTAGATTATAAGGAGACCTTCGCTCCCGTGGCTCGATATACTTCGATTCGCTCCATCATATCGATAGCAGCAGAGATGGGTTGGAAGATCCACCAGATGGATGTGAAGACCGCATTTCTCAATGGCTTCATACAGGAGGAGGTGTACATTGAGCAGCCACAAGGCTTTGAGGTGCATGGGAAGGAGTCCCATGTGTGTAGACTGAAGAAGGCCCTTTATGGCCTGAAGCAAGCTCCCAGAGCTTGGTACTCCAGAATAGATACATACTTGCAGGAGATGGGTTTCACAAAGAGTGATGCAGATCCGAACCTGACTTTATTGTGATAGGTGAGAAGCCTCTCATTCTGGTGTTGTATGTGGATGACTTGGTCATTACGGGTGCAGAAAGACTCATAGAGAGCTGCAAGAAAGATCTTGCGTCAGAGTTTGAGATGAAGGACATTGGCTTGATGCATTACTTTTTGGGCTTGAAGTTGTGGCAAAAGGAGGGGCATTTCTTCCTAGGGCAGGGGAAGTATATTGTGGACATCCTTGGCAGATTCCACATGGAGGATTGTAGACCCATGTCGACACCAATGATCACCAATTGGAAGAAGCTTCATGCTTCAAATTCCGAGTTGGTGGATCCCACATTATATAGACAGCTGATTGGTTCCTTGATGTATTTGGTCAACACTAGACCTGATATATGTTTTGCAGTCAACACGATGAGCCAGTTCACGTGTGAGCCCAGGAGGGTTCACTGGGTTGCTGCAAAACACATTTTGCGGTACTTGCAGGAGACAATGGATTATGGTCTGGATTATATGCAGGGCGATCGAGTGAGATTGGCAGGTTACACTAATTCTGATTGGGCAGGTTGTGCTTCTGATAGGAAAAGCACTTTAGGGTGCTGTTTTGGGTTGGGTTCGGCAATGGTGTCATGGTTCAGCCGAAAGCAGCAGCAGTAGCATTGAGTTCAGCGGAACATAGTACATGGCAGCGAGTCTAGCTAGTTGTGAGGCCATATGGCTTCGCAAGATGTTGTTTGGCTTACTTGGTCAGCCGTTGAAACCGTCAGTGATATACTGTGTTAATCAGAGATCCATTAAACTCACGGACAATCCAGTATTTCATGACAGGTCAAAGCATATCGGCATCAGATATCATTTCATCAGAGACTATGTTCAGAAGGGAGCTGTGAAGCTTGAGTATATTCCCACTGATGAGCAGGTTGCAGATATTCTTACCAAAGCCTTACCACGGGGCAAGCATGTCTACTTCAGAGAAAAGATGGGTGTGGTGAGGAACACCTTCCTCGGTAAGAGGGAGTGTTGAAATTTGGTTACTGGAAGACATGTGATTCCCTAAGGCTTTGATCTTTGGCCTAGGGAAAAGTGTCCAAAAGAATTTAATTTTTCTCTTAAAATGACTTTATAAAGTTATAAAGTCAAATCTAATTTAAAAGTGACTTTAAGTGATAAAGTTACTAAGTCTAATTTTAAAGTGACTTTAATAAAGTCAATGTGAAATTCGAAAGTGAAAAGTGACTTTGGAAATAAATGACTAAGTGGGTCTTTTATAAAGTCGGGTGAATTAAAAAATAGAAAGTGAGATTTAAATGAGCATTTAATCTCAGCCCTAGATCTAAAGCTATCTCAACCATTGGATTTAGGGATTCCCCAAAAGTCACTTAGGGTTAGGTTAAAGGAGAAAAAGGAGGGAAAATATCATTCATTCTTTCATGAGCAGATTGAGAGAGGAGGAGAGAAAGCTGAAGAGAAATTTCTGAGCGGAGGGAGAGCAGCAAAAGACACACAACAAATCTGTACAGTAGGGGGGCACACTTCCCAACGCAGAAAATCCGTACAACAGCATTTATTGGCACGATTACCGAGGCAGACAATCTGTACAGCAGTTTGTATGCATTTCGAGGAAAGGACAGCGCTGTTTTCGAGGAGCATAATCAACAGTTAAGGGCACGATTTTTTAGGCAGATTTTCTGGGCACGAAAATCGAGGAAGGGACTGATGTCATGTCTATACAGTTTCTGGCATGTTTTTCGAGGCAGCAAGTACAGCATTTATTGCTGTAATTTTTCCTGTAATTTTCTGTTTGATGTTTGGCACGAATTTCAAGGTGGAAGGTGGCACGAAAATCAAGATAAGTGGTTTTTAGTGTTTGTTGTAATTTTTACTGTGTATTGTTGTTCACTGTAAAAGCATTTATCAGAAATAAGAAGAAGTTTTCGAACTGGTTTTCTCCAAGAGTTGTAGGGGGTTTTTCCAAGGTCAAGTTGACCAAAAATCAGCGTGTCAATTTTCTATGTGTGGTTGATTTAATTTTCAAAGTTTTTTATTTCTGCATTTCAGCACTGTGAAATTTCCAGAATTTGTGTTTTCAGAAAATATTAATTTTTTCCAGCTTGTTGAATGTATGGCTATGGGAATGGGCATTTAACTTTATGGGAGAAATAAGGAGAAACTGAAAACCAGGGTTGGGTTATCAAATTTCTACAATGGTGGGTTGGTTGCAGGTTCTAATGATAAGCTTTCAAACTTTGAGACAATTCCTTCTAAATCAGGGGTCATCTCTGACTGAATTGAATCCTTACCTTTATCGCTCATTCATGTATTTTTCTCCTTTAGTTAATTTACCAATATTGGCAAAACTCTAAAGCTCTTCAACAATGGTGAAATTTCTAACTTAAACCAATAATCGCAATATATCACTTAGTGACGGATTTCAACCAATATTAAAACCTTTTCCATTAAACTATTGCATGCAATTTTGTGTTTAAACTCCACGCAGGTTCGAATGCGAATTCCGTCGGATCTATAAATGAATGGACGGTCACGATTTCCTAAAATTTAAAACTCCACTTAATAGAATTTTGGGTCCACTTGAATTGTTAAATCTCATGCAACTTAAATTTCAATAACCGTCGGATCATAGATCAACGCCTACGATATCTCTTTGACTCCTTATGCACTACAGTGATCCCAATTTTCTTCAACTCCGCCAGATTTGACATTCCTGGGAAATTTACCTTAATATTGTGAAAGGCAAAGTGATGAATCAAGCGACTAACAGAGTTTTGCTTGTTGCAGGTAACAAAGGTTTCTGCGAAGGCTTATGGGGTTTCGATGTCTCCACAATTCACTCAAATTTTCAATAGCTTGATATTGAAAAATACACTGACCAAAATTGACAGAGAAAATCAAACATATGCCATAAGGAATGTCACGCATGCTTTTATCGCCGAAACAAGCCCGGTTTAAAATATGCTCACATATAATTTAACATACAAAGAAATCAATTAAACCGAGTTCAACTGGAATCAAACAAACTCAGTGATATTTTGAAGGAAAATGAACCCCCTGTACATTTACAAAGGTATAGAGGAAATGCAATTTTCTTCTATTCAGTTATCTTTCCATCCAAATCCTCCTCTCTCTCAATACATTCCAAACTTACATATAAATATACAAACATTCAAATCCGAGAAAAAGGGATCGAATTTGTCCAATATTTTAGCTAAAATCTCTCTACCCGATATTCTCCCTAAAAATATCAACTAAACTAAATACATTGAATCAATTACAAGAAATCCAAATCCCTAAATAATAGTTCAGAATCCTATCTACTAAAACTGCAAATTGCCAGCTAAAGGAACCCACTCCTTTGCTTGTAAATTTTTTTTTGTGTTTTTGGAATAAAATTGAAGTCTTTTATCTCGAAGCCTCATGCTCCTTCATCATATATGCCACAATTTCTGTATTTGGTTAGCCCAAAAAGCTTTATAGAGAGATTTTGATGAAATAGATGGTCAGTGGTGCAGAAAAACCACAGAATTATCCTATTTATTTTGTACATTCTGATATGGATTCTTTCATCTTATGTAATTCAAACACTGGCACAGATAAAAACACAGTAGTAGAACAGAAGCATAAAGAAATTGACAATGACAATATATTTCATGAATCTATGTGGCACTTAGATTTCGATGGTTCTGTGAACATATTAGGAGCAGGAGCAGGAGTGTATGGATTTATAACTTAGAAAATGATCATTCAAAAGGTAATGCCTTTAGGTTAAACTTTAAATGCACAAATACCATGGCAGAGTATGAAGTGTTAATCTTAGGACTGCAAATTGTAAGAAAACTTAGAGCCAAGAGTGTTTCTATCTTGGGAGACTCAGAACTTATCATAAAACAAATTAAAGGAGAGTATCTTATGAATAATCCTAGACTGAGCCTGTTGGTCAATAATTGGCATTGATGGAAATATCATTAATGATTCTTGGATGAATATATCCATAACAGCTCTGTTCAAGCTACTATCCTCCCATGCACAAGAAATACTAGGGCAAAATACTTAAGAAAATAAAGGCTCACTGTCCATAATTTTTTTATGCACAAGAATACAAGGACAGTCAGCAAGAAAAATGGTTTTTGGGGACATTTAAGGAAGGATATCAAAGTGAGCCCTTGTCCATCTTGAAGAAGACTCCTTCCTCTTTCCAACGAGTCCTCATATGCCCCAAAACTCCCTGTGTTTTGAAAGATATGAATTTTCGAAGTTGCGGAATAATTATTTTTCCTTTTGAGCCGATTTGTTCTTGCTCCTAAAGTTGGTCTGCCTTAGGGGCATGGCTGTTGACGTTCGTTTAAACAAAATCACCATATATATTCATGATTCGAACTTTATTTTTGGATCATATTTTCGGTCATCATCACAGGAAAGAAAATTACTGTTCACAATTCGTGAACATGAAGAGAAACAGAAAAATAAGGAGAAAAAGGTTCGGTTGAATGATTATGGGCTTCAAAGCAAAGAAGTAACACCTCCAGACAACCATCAAAATACCACAGATCCACAGATTTGTTCTACCTTAAAACCACATATTTGTTCTTCTTAAAAACTGGGCTGTTTTTCCATTGGATTGTTTCGGTGGCTTACTGCAATACAGTTCAGAACTTCGTTTTTGTGATATATCACAGTGATACAGATCTTCTCCCTCACTCAGCAAAGCAGTATTGCTACAAATCGAATTGTGGAGGATTAATATGAACCATCACAGGTCTGTGCAGTATTAATACCTTTCTCCAGGACTATATAATGCCATCAACCTCAGACTGTGAAAAGCTCTATGTATGTGATTTTTCGTGATTTCTAGCTTGAAAAATAGCTCGATGCCTTGGTCTATTCATCACAGAGAATTGTGTTATCTTCAGACCGTTTGTTGTGGACAGGGATTATTCCTTGGGTCAGTGTGAAATTTGTTGAGGACAGAGGTTCGGATGGCTCAGATTGTGTAAAGCATTAAAGTACTACCCCTGACCTGGAACAGTGCTGTGGAAAACTAGATTGAACAGTCAACAAGTCAAGGAGTGAAAAGCTCATGAAGAATAGAACAATAAAACAATGATGAATGTATAGATTTGGATGTTGGAGCAGTGATGAATTTGAAGGCATAATTCTGAAGAGTAAAGTAAAAATCTGTGAGCAGTGAAGCATTAACAGTTTTGGAGTTTTTGGACAAGTGAAATATTGGACAGTGAAGAAACTTGTGAAGCAATTCAAGTAAGTTACTAATTCATTTTTTTTATAAAGACAAGGTTGGAGCCTTGTGGAAGATAGGGTTGGAGCCCTAGAGATCGGAGCCTCATCAAAGTCCAAGTTGGTGCTTGGCAACAGGTTGGTGCATGTTTCATTAAAAGGGTTGGTGCCCTTCACTCATCTATTATATACTATTATCAAAAAAAGGGATTGAAGTTCTCATTAATCCTTAATATCATTATTATACACCTCTCTGTCTTTAATTGCGAAGAATCTAACTGGCAATAATTAACAATTGAAAAGAAATACTGATTCACCCCCCTCTCAGTATTTCCAACAGAGCCAATACAGAGAAACCAATCTAGATTTGATTAATAGTTTTCTTGAAACTGACTTTGTTGTTATTCCAAGGAAACAGAACATGGAGGCACATAGTTTGGCTACTTTTGCCAGCACAAGCAGATTGCCTTTTCAGCCAAATCACCAATACACTGCAGAGATAAGACATAGGCCAACTATACCAGACAATTTGAAATATTGGTAGATTTTTTCACAAGATTCTCAAATCTATAATTTTATGAATGCTAAGGGAGAATTTCAAAATTGTAATATAGATACTGATTGTACAATAGATTACACAATAAATAGTGAGTTAGATGTAAACGATGTAGATAAAACTGAACCAACTAGATTTACTAAAGTAGAAATAGATAAATTAGAAACAGTAGAAATAGAGGAAATAACAAATGATGAATCAGAGATTTTAAACCTTAAAGATAACTTTTTGCCTAAGGGATTAGCCCCATTAGAAGATCTTTTTGATTCCAATGATGTAGCTAGAAAACCAAAAATGGAACCCTTAAGATCAAACATAGAAGAATGTAACATAGGAACAGAACAAAAACCTAAGCTTATCAAGTTATCCAAAGCATTACCTCCAGAAGAAAAGTTGAAATACATAAGTTTGTTTAAGAAGTTTCAAGATGTATTTGCCTCGAGTTATGAAGACCTCAAATCTTATAACACCAGCATTATACAACATAAAATACCCATCAAAGAAAATCAGAAACCCTTTAAACAAAAGATTAGGAGAATTAATCCAATTCTTATGCCATTGATTGAAAAAGAAGTTAAAAGGATGTATGAAGCACAAATCATAGCACCTATTAGATATTCTGAATGGGTCTCAGACTTAGTTCCCACTAGGAAGAAAACAGGGGAAACCAGACTTTGTGTTGATTTCTGAAACTTAAACAAAGTGTCACTAAAAGATAGTTATCCTCTCCCCAAAATGGACCATATTTTACAGAGGGTAGTAGGATCATCCAAAATTTCATCGCTCGATGGATTCTCTGGATACAACCAAATCTTAGTTCAACCAAAAGATCAAGCAAAAGCAACATTTACCACTCCTTGGAGAACTTTCATGTACTTGAAAATTCCCTTTGGATTGATGAATGCAGGAGCTACATTTCAAAGAGCTATAGACATAACTTTTTCCAAGGAGATTCATGACTTTTTAGTCATTTATCTAGATGATATAACAGTATTTTCCAAAACAAACAATGAACATCTAGATCATTTGAGAAGAGTTTTCATTAAATGCAGAAAAATTGGTATTTCCTTGAATCCCAAAAAGACACTCTTTGGATTAGAAGAAGGTAAACTCTTAGGACATATAATTTCAAAAGAGGGAATTAGGATAGGTCCATCTAGAATAGAAGCCATCTTAAACATCAGTCATCCTAGAAACATCAAAGAATTACAGGCATTCTTAGGTAAAATAAACTTTCTTTGAAGATTCATTTCTAATTTAGCAGAACTAATCAGAGAATTGAATAACATGTTGAAAAAAGATTCAGCACTTAAGTGGACAGTGGAAGCTAAACAGACTTTTGAAGAAATTAAACAAGCTCTTACTAAAACACCTGTCCTCATAAGTCCTGATTTCAAAAAAGATTTTGTAATTTTTTCTTTTGCTTCAGAACACACCATTGCAGCAATCTTGTTGCAAAAGAATGATGAGGGTTATGAACATCCCATTTCTTTTTTCAACGAATCCTTAAGAGATGCAACACTAAAGTACAACATTATGGAAAAACAAGCACTTGTTTTAGTGAAAGCTATTAAAGATTTCAGAGTGTACATTTTATACTCACGCATAATTGCATATGTTCCAAATTCAGTAGTTAAGGACATTCTGACTCATAATGGTCCTGGTGGAAAGAGAGGCAAATGGATTGCCACCATATTGGAATATTATATTGAAATAAAGCCTACAAAATTGATTAAAGGCCAAGGTTTAGCCAAACTCATGGCTGAATCGAACTGTCGAGCCTTAGATATCAATTTCATTGCAGCAATAGATGATCAGGAAGAGATGGCGACTCCACAGATCAATGAAGCTTTTTTAGATTCACCTTGGTATGCAGATATCATATATGTTTTACTCAACCTACAAGCTCCTCCTGGTTTATCTAGAACTAAAGGTAGATTCTTAAAATTAAAAGAAATGAAATATTGTATCATAGATAATGCTTTATTTTGGAAAGTTCATGGTGGAATTCTATTAAACTATTTATTGAAAGATGAAGATGATAAAGTTATGCAAGAATTTCATGCAGGTGACTGTGGAGGACACCTTTACTAGAAATCAACTGCTGATAAAATCCTGAGGGCGGGTTTTTACTGGCCCACTCTTTTTGCAGATGTTAGAAAGTATGTGACCTCCTGTCACAAAGGCCAGATATTTGAAAGGAAGAAAAAACTATTACCTTTACCCATCAAACCCATCCCTACAGAAATGTCATTTCAACAATTGGGTCTAGACTTCATTGGTGAAATTTACCCACTCTCCTCATCCCAACATAAATGGATTTTGACAGTCACTGATTACTTTACCAAGTGGATAGAAGCCATCCCTTCTAGACAAGCCACCAATTCTGTCATTATCTCATTCCTTGAAAACAACATCCTTTCTAGATTTGGATGCCCACAAAAACTCATTACTGATAATGCAGCTACCTTCAAATCCAAGAAAATGATTGACTTTTATAACAAATACCACATCAACCTTGGCCATTCCACTGCCTATTACCCTCAAGGTAATGGACTTGCAGAATCCTCAAACAAAAGCCTGGTTAATATCATCAAAAAGTTGTTAGAAGACCTGGAACAAAAGGTTGGTTAATGCCTTCTGGGCAGGCAGACTAACTACAAAGAAATTGTTAATCAAGGTTGTCATTGATGTCAATGTAGCATTGACCGAGATGTCAATATTCTTGAGATGCCTGGTTCCAGATGATGACGCCATGACTCTTGGTTGACTAGGATACTATCAATGAAGATGTCAAGTCACGAAGAAGTCAAACCACTAATGAAGGAAGCCCTAAGTATTTGATTTAATGTTGCATGCACTTGATGATCTAGATCTTAACCAATGATGTCATACACTTGGATGATACTTGATGATGACATATGATGATGTCATACACTTGGATGATACTTGATGAAGTCATACAATTGATGAAGGTTGGAAGACTAGATGATGATGTGGAAGATCTCATTTGATGGTTGGAAGACTATTTTGAAGTTCTCCTAATAATGCTGCACTATGACATATTACTGCACTATTATTGAATATATGATATATAGTATATACCTTCATGATGATGTTGGATACTATCATGATGACATGGATATCCTACATGAGGACACTATAATCCTATGATTGATAAGACAAACAAAGGAGAATCCAAGAAGTGGAAAAGGCACACTGTCCTATTCACCTCCTGCACACAAAAATTAAGGACAATCACAAAGAAAAATTGTTTTTACCACCTTAGAGGCATCCTATCAACATGAGTCCTGTACCATCTTGTAGAGTATATTTTTCCCATTCTAATGAGCCTTTACTTGCCCTGAAAATCCCAGCAGTTGAGGAGATATGGAATTTTTAAGTCTAGAAAAATTAACCTTAGCAGTGAGCCGACCTATCCTTGCCTTCATGTCGGCCTACCTTCAGAAAGATGTGTCCTTTCAGTTCAACGTCAAACTCATATAAAAAGGTTAGTTGAAGCATTCATTTGACAAAGAATTTTCGGTGAAGATTGCAGATAAAAGATTCAAAAACACAGAAGAAGAAAGAAGTTGAGGAAACAAGGAAAATAAGTGTTGGGCTAATTCTGTTTTTTGAATTATTTGATTGAGTATACCACAGAGAGATAACCACAGGCCTTGAAGGGAAATCTGGGCAATTTTGAAAGGTTGTTTTGTGTTTTTTGCAGATCCAAGCTAGAGAGGAAGGGTGCCACAGCGGTAAGGACTGTTCTAGGTTATTTGATATTGTGTTTGTGGCATAATATCGTTATTTGAGGTTGCAGATAAGTACAGGAGTTTTAACAATAAACCGAACTCTATTCTAAGGAGGAAAGTCGCAGCTAGTTAAGGACTTTTAGGAGTTGTTTGGGAAGTATATCAGAATTCTGTGGAAAACCTACCAGGCAACCAAAGTAACAAGTTACAACAGTGTACACTAAACCAAAGTTAGAGAAAAAGGTGGCAAAATTTGAAATGAAGTTGGAGCATCATAAAAGACATCATTGTTGAAACAACCATTACGAAACTTTTTGAAGAATATCAAAGACACTTTGAATCCCATGAAAACATAGTTGAAGCAGACTTTGGAGGACTAAAAACAGTCCAGAACTTAAGCACATTGGAGCAGCACTAAAGTAGAAGATAGTTGCAGCAGTTAGAGGCAATTTGGAGGAGTTTAAGTACGCTGATGTGGATAGTCATCTTGCCCTAACCAATCAGCCCAACCTACAGCAAATAGACACCAGATTCAATTCTTTTTAGAGCACTCCCAAAGTCATCCGTTGCATACCTTGGTTGGGAATTTGTAGTAGTATTAGAGCATTTTTTGAAGGACAGAATTGTTAACATCATCTACTTAAAGGCCTTGGAAGCACAAGGATTGGTGTTCTTACAGAATTTATATTTTTGGAGTTGAACACTTCTTAAGCAAACCACAAAAGCATTCTTGAAGAATAATGTTGGAGACAGTTTATCTTGTTGAAAGAGATAGTAGAAGAGCTGATTGAAGAAACCCTACGATGTCTTATTGAAGTAGATTACTGAAGAACTCTTGTAGCAATTGTTGGAGGCTTAGAAGACCTGGTACTGAATCTTTGAATAGTATTGAAGCTACTACAAGAAGTATAATTGGAGCACCATTGGAGAGTTGTTGAAGTAAACTTAAAGATACTTGAGGAGCAGTCATTAAAGAATCTTTGAAGAAGGACATCATCTAGACTAGATGCAATGAAGCCATCATGAGGTAACTTGGAGAAATTGTTTGGGTACAATGAAGAGCAGTGGTGACACCTTCTAAGAAGAAAAGGTTGTCATTGATGACGTGATGTGTAGACTACAGTGAAGGGTAAGCTGAAGATTGTCAGGGCTCGTTGAAGAATACAATGGGAGCCGTGAAGTATAACCAAATATATCTTGACGACATGAAGCAAGAGGTTGGAGCCTCATAGAGACAAGATTGGTGCCTTGGAAGATAGGGTTGGAGCCCTAGAGGATTGGAATCCTCAAGAAACCAGGTTGGAGCCTGTACCAGAGATAGGGTTGGAGCCCAAGAGGTTGGTGCCTCAAATTGACAAGGTTGGAGCCTTGGAAAGACCAAGTTGGTGCTTGGCACAATACAGGTTGGAGCCTGGAAGATTGGAGTCTTCATCTAAGGTTGGAGCCCTATATCATTATTGTACTTTACTTATTGTAATGAAGAAATTAATAAAAGTATTTATTCCATCATTGTTCATTTTGTGTTCTAAATATAAGTGATCTAACTGGTAAAATTAACAATTGAAAAGAAATATTGATTCACCCCCCTCTCAGTATTTCCAACAGAAATCCATTGGTACCTCTCCCTATCAATTGGTATATGGGATGGATGTTGTTTTTCCATCCTCATTCGGAGTACCAGTGATGAAAATGATTCAGGAGCTGCAAGTAGAACCAAATGATATCCAAAGGAGGATAAATCAGACAAAACAGTTGCAGCAAACCAGGGAAGAAGTTTACATCAAATCACAAGTGATCCAAGAAAAACTCAAAAATATTTTTGATAAGAAAACCAAAGAAGATGATTTTTACATAGGTGATAAAGTACTCAAATGGGATTCCAGAAGAGAAGACAAAGGGAAACATGGCAAATTTGATTTTCTTTGGAAAGACCCATACATCATTTATGGTTTCAGAGGTAATAATGCATTTTTCTTGAAGGAATTAGATGGAGCAGATCTACCAGGTGGACCAGTCAATGGTAGAATGTTGAAGCATTACTTTTCTCCAGATTAACCATTAGTTTATTTGTTTTACTTTGCTAATTGTAAATATCATTGCAAAGTATAGCTTGGATTAAATGATTATATTTTGAAGTTGAAGCCCAAAGAGAAGGCCCTAAGCTTTAATAGGTATAACATCATATGATTGAATAAAGGAAATCACAGATAGTAGTTACAAGGCAAGCAAAATCAAAGTTCCAAGGCCATTGATCAACAAGTTCTTGACATTTCACCAGGAAATGGCATCCCCAAGTGGAGCCACTGTTAGGGTCCCATAATAATAGGAATCATAATTTTGAATTAACTATGTTTAGTCTTGTAATATTGTACATACTTTGCTTTCTGCAAATGTTTTCCCATATTAAAAAATGTAAAAAGGGTAAGTCCTAAAAGAAAATTCAAAGGACTAAAAGAAAAAGATCAAAAAAGAAGATAAAGTATGAACCCCACCAAAAATAGATCCTGAAAGTGATGCACATTTAAATGCCACTACTTTTAGTTTACTTTTTGCAAATAAAAATTGTGTGCAGCTTGTCTAAAATGCCACAATTCATGATGATCAAACAGTTTAATCTTGATTCATTCATGCTTTAAATTTCAAGTATTGATAGTTAGTGAATAAAGATCTAGCAAAACCATTTAATCTTGGTAGATCAATAGTTAGGTAGAGAAATAAAAATGATCTCATCAGTTTTATTTGAGCCATTGGAAGTTATGAGGTTAGAAGTAGGTTAGTTTGCTTATCAAAATAAAATAAAAGGGTCAGCAAGCTCAAATGCACCCAATAAATGAAGAAAAAATGTTAGGGTAAATGATGGGTAGGTAGATCACTTTCACAAGGCATGGAAAGCAACAATTGGTTCATTTCATATCATTAATATCCCTCAAAATCCCCTTCCCCTTGTCTAAAACCCTAATGCCACTCTTAAAAGGCATATTCCCTTGTATATAACCCTTTACCCTTATTTCACCCCTTTTCCCTTCCTGAAAATCCCTTTTCCCTAGTTAAAAAACACATTTTCCTTTAAAAAATTAACTTCCCTTACTAATTCCCATTTTCCATTTAAAACATGTAAAAACACACTTTGCATAGTTTTAAAAAGGTTAAAGTAATCTCAGGTCCCACTGTAAATCCCTTCCCAATATCCTTTGACTCTTATGCCTAATGCATTATTAACATCCCGCATTCATATTCATTAACCCACATTATTATATTAAATCTTTGTTTTAATATATTTACCCCATATTATATTAACCCACTTCATATATTACTCCCCTATCCCATATATTATTAAGCTTTAGCATATAGTTTATAATATCCTAGTCCCACTTTAAGTTAAACCTTGCACATAGTTACTCCCTCTTTATACATTTTATTAACCCCCATTATATGCTAACCTTTTGATTTAATATGATTTTCGGACCCCGCTTTGATATAAACCCGGGTCCCACTTTACATAACCCCATCGCATATAATAATCCCGAGCCCTACCTATAAAAACACCTCAACTCCTCCATTCGCCCAATCCATTTGATCAAATCCAACGACCAATGAGAGTTTTCACAACCCCGACTGTCCAATCTTTAAAGCTGCGGGGGCAGGGGAGGGTTGCGAAATGGATGGTTTCGCACCCCCGCTCCCCTGCCACGCGTCAATCCCTCATTCTATCGCATACTCCATTTCGAAACCACTAACTCACCTTACGCGATGCAATAAACCGCCAAAATTTCTACCGTGCATTGAAGTAAAACCACCCTGACGTTGGAATTTAACCTCGCGCCATGTGATTTTTTGCTTTTGGTTAAAAACATTAAAACCCACCCTTCACCATTTATTGTATATTTATGTTGAGAATTGCGGAGGAAAAGCCAAAAAGAAGCCTTGCCGACCTCTTTTGAAGCCATTCAGACCGATGCCGACCTATTTTGAAGCCATTTCAGACTGGGATTGAAACATATTGTTACCAGAGCCGTTGCCGACTCATTCTGAAGCTTTATAAGACCAAGAAAGCCTCTCCTTCAACCAAAACCTTCTCTGCAAACTGAAAACTCTATTTCACAGGTAATCCTAAGTCTCCCAAAGCCATTTCTTAAGCAAGAAAGTAAGAAATTGATTAAAATAAACAAATCTATGGCTTCCCAAGGCATTGTGACTGTTAATCCTCTGCAACCCCCTATAATAGATGTTGAACATACCCCCCTTGCAGACAAAGACTTCAAAATCAGTGATACAGTCACTGGTTTCAACCTCTTAGACATCCACTGCTGGAGCCATGATAAATCCATAAACCAAGCTGATGATATCTATCTTTGGGAATCAAATTTGCCTAAATATATTTTCCCACGGACCTTCCAGTTTCCATAAATCATCTGACTCTGTCAAATGAATTACTTGCCTAATGAAAGAGCCCTAGTAACCCCAAGCAAAGAGATTTTGTTCACAATCACTGTAGAATCCATAAATCGGATGTTGCAGATCCAACCCAAGCTTGATCAAGCCCCATTGTCTATTGAAATCCTCACTGAATTATATTTAAAGCTGGACTTTCCCAAGAAGTTTCAAATCTTCCTCCATCAGTGGAAACCCCAAAGAGTAACCCTCCTTATTCAACTTCAATTTTCTCAGAGAGAACCAGACAAATTGTCACAATGTTGTCTTGCATTCTAGGATACTTCACAGATGAATATGTAGATGCTTCTATCTTAGGTTTTCTGCCCATTTTCTGCCCAGGACGGCCTCCAACTTCTACATTTAACTTTGCTCAATACTTATCAGATGCCATACATGAGCAATTAGTTAAATTACCAGAGGAAGGAGTGTTTAAGTATTCATCTGTTTTGTTTCATATGTTCCTGTACTTCCAATCTGAAAGGTTTGCAGTCAGCCTTCAACAACTGGACACAGAGGGTAACCCTCAATCTGTAGTCTTCTGGACTTCCTTAATTAGAAAGGATTCCACAGAATTCACCTACAAGGACTTCATTGATGCATTTGTTTATCCAATTTTCAAAATGCTGAACAGTAGCATTCAACCAAAAGTCAGTGATGAGATAAAGAAGGTCTTACAATTGTCTGAACACAGTAGAACAGGAGACTACAATTTATACCAGAACCACACTGAAAATAGGGTGTCTAGATGCCAACTTACTCCATACAAGCTGCCCAAATACCTCCCAATGAAGTTGTTTGCACTAGAATACATCAGGCAGATCCTAAACTTAGATGAGGTTAATTTTCTGTCAGCAAAGAAGAAAAATCAGTTTAAAATTAAGAACCAGCTTGGTCCTTTCATTTGCAATAATAGGAATGTTGGTCAACAAGCAGATAAGTGTTTACAGAACTTCAAATTCAGCAGCAGTTTCAAATGGCAGTATGATCCTTTGCGAGTTATCAGCAAGTTAAGAATAAAATTTAAATTAACCCATTTTGTTCATGAGTCTAAACCAGAAATTGAAAAGTACTCCAACCAGTCAGAGTGGTTGGAAAATAATTTGCAAGAGGTAGAGAAGCAAGGTGATACTAGTTCCATTTTGCATACTCCAGCCCCACAAGATAGGAACTCAAAGAGACAAAGAGAAGAAGGTTCATATTCTGATGAGACCACTACTGATACTAAATTCAAACTAATGTATAAGAAAAAGGCCAAAATGAATCCAGTAGTTGAACAAGAAGAAATAGTGGAGACAATTGAAATCATTGATACAAACATAGTGGTCAAAGATAATGCACCTCCAACAGTTTCAGAGGAAACTCATCAGCGATCAACCTCTATACACAAATCATTCAGAAGCAACACAGTGTACACATATCTTCATCAAGCAAACCAATGGACAAAGAATAGGATATAGTGGTAAAATATAAAGAAATAAAATTGAGGAATGAGGCATCGAAATCTGTCACCTATGCCCAATATTGGAAACAAAATCCTAGTGACCAAAACAGGTTGCTTTCAGCCTTTGATTATAAAACCAGGAAGATGCAAATGAACTTTTTGCAGCCAAGAGTGTTGGCTCCAAAGTCATCAGCAAACTACAAGAAAACAACATTTGAAGTTCAAGCTAAAGATCTACATCCAATAGATCAAATTGAGTTCCATAAGCAAGCAGGAGAAATGATTTACTCCACTATGACCAACAAAGCTATGAGTGTACAAAATCTACAAAATTCTCTAGAAAATATCAGAGCAAAATTAAAGTTGGAGAAGGCATCTTCACAAGCTAAGGATAATAGAATTAAATCACTTAAAGAATTGGTCATGGAGATTGGATATGATCCAAAGAACATCAAAGCAGCTGAAGAACTCATCAAGGAGAAGAATGCAGACATTGTTGCATTGAAGAAACAACTGAAACTACCTCCAACAGAACATCCACAGACTAAAGAAGTCCTGCAGAATGAAGGTCAGAAAGATGAAATGATGAATCTCATCATTCAGTTGACAACTCAACTAAAAGAGATGGAGAATGAAATGGATAAATTGGTGTAGGAAAAGAAGACCAGCATGGAAGCAATTCTTGTTGCTGCCATTCCCATAGCTTCAACAGCAGTTCCATCTACTTCATCAGCTCCATTACCTACTGCAGTTCCAGTGACAACAGATGTTCAACCACCTACTACATCAGCAACAAAAGCAGCAGCAGCTCATCTCAATGATGAGGCAGGTAAATTGATCAAAGCCATGCAAGACATGTCAATCCAAACAAATGAGAATAATAGACTTAAAGAACAAATAACAAATCTAGAAGATGAAAATAAGTTGGTACAAATAATGCATAAATCAAAAACTCAGAAGCCAAACAGATTGACTGACAGAATACAAAAGTTAGAAAAAGAACTGACATTGAAAGAACCACTTGCCCAAGCAAAACAGTAGTTGTGGGCCAATATCATTAACTCTGTTAATGATATTTGGCCTTCCATCCAAGTCATATTTGAGCAGAAAGATTTGATCAAGGAAGCTAGTGAAGCTATTCAGAAAGTCAAAGAGGAACTTGGGAAGAACCCAGAGGAGCCTACTGAAATAATTAAGTTTCTTAAATCCAAGAACAAACAGGAATTAGAAGAAATTGGCATAAGTGACAAAACAGAAACAATCTTAGAGGTAAGAAGGGTAATTTCCAAGAGAAACATGATGACACAACTTGAAGATAAGTGTCAGACTATGGAGTTAGCAATAACCAGATTCATGGTCAAATTTGATGTTTTGAGGCAGAAAGGTCTGCCTAATCGTTTGGTGATCAATGACAAATTAATGAAGCATGAAGATTATGAGAAGAAAATCAGAGAAGTGGCTAAAAAACAGTCCAATAATTCCTCCATGAAAGGAATTCCTATAGGCAAAGTACTCCATCAGACTTTTGAAAATAACTTTTACCTCCAACATGAGGTAAATCATCTCTATGTAAACAAGCCTAATTTTGCAAAATACACAAAAGCCGATGAAATTTATAGAAGGATGGTAAAAATTAAATTACCAGATGAAGAGGCTTGGGAAAAGTTATATGATTTGCTGTGAAAGGTAAAATTAAAACAAGTAAAAGAGCTGTCAGGATAAAGCTGAAAACAGAGCAATCATAGTAAAAGAAAGCAATAACAGAGTTTAAAGGTGAAAGATAGTGTAAAAGACAGTCAAAAGGCAGCCAGCATAAAGCAACAGTCAGAGAGATAAAGCAACAAAAGATCAAAGATAAGACAGCAAAACCAAATAAGCAGGGACAACTTGCATTAGTTACATAGGTGTCGCTATCTTCTTGCATGAAGATATTTTATTTCCTTTGAATAATTCCTAAATCAGTTTAAGGATATTTTGTATTAGTTTTTGTATAAATACTTCATAATTTGAAGCATTGAGTGTGGATTCCTGAACATTTCTATAGTTGTAATTGATCTAAATACCTGAGGGTTTATTGTACCATTTTCAAGTCAGCAGACAGGACAAGTAATAAAGGCATTGCATTACAGGATTCATGTGTTGAGCCACTTCAGTGAAGTACCTTTCAATTGTTCATGTATTTCCTTAAGTATTCCATAAACTTGTATGTTTTCCAAATTTAAATGTTATAACAGGAATATTATTGCATAATTTGTTTAAGTACACTCTGTTCTGAATTGTTATTCATTTTAATGTTTTCTTCTGATATATGGATCTGAGAATCCTTAATTGCTCGCCCATCCCGATTGACCTCTTTCACTTCCTTCATTATCCGGTTTAAGGAATCCTTAACTACTCCTTAATCTCGATTGAAAATCACTTCACCATCCAGCCTAAAACATCTGATTTTGCTCAGCTACTTTGTCCTATGAACACTTCCTTTAGAACTTGATTCTATCCTGTTTGCTTGAGACATTGACTCCATAGCCCAATGGAAAAGAGACAGTCATCTATCCATCTAAATCAGTAATTCCACCAAACAAATCAAAATCAAACCCAACCAATCTTACATAACTAGCCTAAAATCAACTAAAAACAACAAAGTTAAATCATTAAGAGAGAGCCCTCTCTGAGCATTAGGAAGGCTAGATCCTGATCTCAAAAGTAGGTTGATAGTTACCTCTAAAATTTCTTTAAACACATAGACAACCCTTGGAAATTATTGGAGTGATAATACAGTTGAGGGTCGAAACTTTGAGTTGACCAACAAAAGAGAAGTTTGACTTTCATTGACTTTGTTGACTTGGGCTTATATGAAGAAGCATTTCTTGGAAGGTTGACTTGGTACTTGGAGGGAACCTCTGTCTTGGTCCAAAGATCTTGAATGTCTCATTTTGTCTTGGTTCTATAAGAAGAAGAGATATTTTTACTGGGTTTTCCCCTTAGAGAGGGGTTTTTCCCTAACTGAGAGCCTACATACTGTGTTCTATTGGTCTTGTGATCTTCATGCTCTTTATGGTTTGATAGTTGCTTGATGAAAAGACAAAAGAAGATAATATAAATTAAAATTATCACAAGCTATTATCAAAATGAGAAAATATTTTCTTCCTTTTGATTTTCTAACATTATAAAGTTGTGAGTCATCATGAAATCGTTGGTTCTCATTTACCATGGGAAGGGAATGCCATTCAATATGCCATGCATCCAATTTTTTTATTGCCACATTTTGATTGACACATATGTGAGGCCTTCCATTATGTGGGATGGAACCGTACAATGGCACGCGTGATGGAGCCGTTTTGTTCATAAAGCCAAGCTCATTTGTCATTAGAGCTATAATAACCAACCATGTGAATGGGGCAATCCACTTTGGCATATGATACAACTTGGTCAAATGGTATCATTTCCCCTGTTGTGTATACTATTACCAACCAGAAGTGGGGACCCCAGACCCCTTGAGAGCTTTTCTCCTATTCATCTTCTTTTAGCAAGGAGCTAGTAGCCCCTGACAACCACCTTGTATCCGATCTAATGTGCCACTTTATCTCCCCAACCTACATTAGTTGTATGCTTCCTCGCCCACCTGTCAAGAGCATATGTTAGAAGGTGGGCAATCCGATCCAAAAGGTATGTTTTTCATTGTGCAATCGGGCGCTTATGCTTGTTTTTCATTTGGGCACTTTGGACATGGATTAATGGGTGACTTGAAAAAAGGAAGGGCTTTGACCATGGTTTTGTTCCCTCACCTTAAATGGGGGCTTAATCTTCGATCCTAGTCCTATGGGATCTCCCCTATTGGCCTATGGCTTTAGGAAGGGCACTACTTGGGAAACCCTGATTTTGGTAGTGTGGTCCCACTTTCCCATTCCACATTTTTCACTCCCCTATAGACCAATGTTGCGAACATCGACATCGGGATAAAATCGGCAAGGGTTCAGAAAACCAAAAAATCATAAAAATCGGGAAATATCGGTAAAAATCGGGCAAACATCGGCTAGGCCAAAAAATCGTGATTTTGAGGTAAAATCGGGATGTTATCGAGATGTTCGCAACACTGCTATAGACATTACAAACCTATTTCGCCATTTTCCTTCTCTAGGTCCACATAAACAGTGGGTCCACAAGGCACTAGCACACCCCCTCCCCTTGTCCACACATTTGGGTCAAGCCTGGAAACGTTGCACCAAGCTTGATGCAGCTAAAAGAAAAAATCATATCATGGCCACAAGCAAGAAAAAAGAGAAAAGAAAATCTTAAAATGCAAAAGATGGTTGGGACATTTAATATAGCACGTGGGCAAAATCTAAACATGAGCTATACCCCTTATTATTATGGCCATCACCGAGGTTCCTAGGGCCCATGAGTGCCCCTAACATCATTAAAGAAATCCATGCACATCCCAACCCCTGGTGGGCAATGAACTGCCCCACCTTAAGGGGGTAATAACCGCTTTACATCATTCATAGCATGCTCTCATTCCCTAGAGCTTCGAGCATTAATACAAAGAAAAATTAATTAAAAACAAAAGGCAAATAAAGAGGGGTGGAAAAACAAAGGCTTGGGTAACTCATGTAACCACGATTGATCTCTCCTCACATTTGTACACTCAATATGTGGACTTCCTCATTATTGTTATCCTTTTACCCATGGCATTTGGCCTTGAGACTACTTTTCCCCCATCCATTTCATCATTATTCATATGCCACCTATTAATTGAAGGATGTACCAGGGACATCTCTTTCCCCTTAAGGGTTGGGAACAACTAATAGGATCGTTTATTAGCCACTCCTACCTAGGGAGGTAATGTTGATTTGTGTAGATTGGGAGGTACACCCACAACCCCTAAATAAGATAAGATAGATAATTTTATTAATGTCCAACGAATGACCACAAAAAGGTCAACGAGACTGTCGGTTACAATGATTACAACATGCCTAGCCGGTGGACCAAACGGTCCCCTTCCTTTATAAAATCAGTAAATACAAACTACAAAGAGTGCAAATGCAAAGTAAAGGCTAGATGACTAAAGCATCTTGACAATGAGTTGCGATGAAGAAGTCCTAGGGGAGAAAGAGGAGCCTCCTGAAGGAGGTGAGCATCCGAGGCCGATAGAAGAGCACTGAAGGAAACTTGTCAATGTCTGTTGACTCGAGGAGGAACTAGACTGTTGTTGCTGTCGTCTGGAGGATTTGGGGCATCTCCTGGGGGAGGGTCTGGTCCTGAAGCGCTGATGGGGTCCAGTGGGACGAGACCCCCGGATCCGCACTGATCTGGAATCATGGTCTACGGATCGATCGGTGGTTCTCTTGGTGCCCCGCAATGTAGGAGCACCCTGAAGAAAGTTGTGATCCTCTGTGTGGTGTCCGAAGTGGTGGGAGGCTGGTGAAGAAGCGAACGATGCCTGAAGGTCTCCTGAAGGTAAAGTGCCAAGCATCCCTGGTCAGTGTATCTAAGGAAGCTGGCCAGGCTCTGGGGGCCCCTGAATAAGCAATGAAACCGTCCTCGGATCTCATAGTAGACTGGGCATCTGAAGATGAAATCTAACTCAGTCTCCACCTCCTATAAGTGACAAAGCTGACAGATCCTATCCATCCTGTCAATGTGATGGTTTGTCTCAACTCGAAGCCTGTGCGATCCAAACCTGAGCTACCCGAGAGGGATCCTAATAGCGTGCATCCAATGCTGGAGGGTATACTGGGGTTGAACAATGAGTCCATCTCTGATCTCCAGAAAGTGCTCAGCGTAGAAGGCCATGTTTGGGCGCATCCCTCCCGGAGGATTGATCCATGTAGTCTGAATGTACTGCCTGTAGATGTTCGCCTTGATGATTTTGTTGAGTTCTTGCTGGTTTGGGAGAAGGTGCCCCGGGGCATTCAGTGAATACTGGAACGGGGGGAGATGATCCATTTGGATACCTGTAAGACCTAGGAGTTCTGTCACACCAGCGAACCAACATTTGGTTCAGTCTGTCTGCATATGAGTGATGCTCTCCGAGGACCAATAGGCCAAGTATGGGTACCTATCTCTACCCTCTCTCGTGTCTGCCAGCGCACGAATCCGATGAAGAAATGAGACTGTTGTCGCATGGATCGTCTAGGCACCACGACAACGGCTCAGATCGGGGGTTGTCACCTTTATCCCCAATCTCTCTATCTAAGCTGTCTCCTTGCAAGCTAAGGGAGGTAGACCCTAACAGAAATGAAGGACAAGAATTGGTTGTAAATCAACCAATCTAGGAGACACAGCTAAAACACCAAATACTTGATAAGATTAACGAGATTTCACAGATTAATTATGTTAAAACCAATGCCTTATGGAGTTAGAAGATCCCGTTATGCAATTAAATCCAAATAATATATGTTTAACTAGTGCTATGAAAAACACAAATGACCACAATGATATTCGATGAAATACCCTCACAATTATGCATTAACCATGTTCGATAAAGATATGCGATTTATCATTACTTGAAATATTTCCAAAGTGAACTTTAAACAATTATATATCAATCTCAAGCAACTTAAAACCACAATTAAAGATACCTCAAAATCATCAACCACGGCTAAATATTAAACTTTGAACCAACGATTTAAATTCGAGATAAAATATTATCATGAAGGTCCCATCGAAATTAAATGTTAGATTAATGCAATATTTCCAAATTTATGATATTCTATTATAACCCAATCCAGAAATTTAAAATGCCTATAGTCAAACTTTAGATAAAAAATTTAAGCTCTTTTGACTATAGGACTTCGAAATTTTTAAATTTTTTATAGTATTTTTAGTAAAATCTACAAAAAAACTAGATTAAACAAAACTAAAAATTAAAATCCTAATGATCTAAAACTAAACTAACTCTAATTAAAATCTAAAGAAAAAAAAATTAAAATCTAAATCTAACAATAAAAAATTAAAACTAAACAAGTATTAAATCTAAAAGTCAAATCTTAAACTAACCACACAAATTAGAATTAAAACTAATTTAGAATTAGACTAAAATTAAATTAAAATCTAAAACAATAAAAAAAATCGAAATTAAATCCTAACGCTAAACGTTAAAAACTAAAACTAAAATATCAAATTAAAATATATACACCTAAAACTAACAAAATCGAATGTTAATTTTAAAACCTAACTAAACTAAACTAAACGAAAGTCGAATTCTAACGAAATACATCTAAACTAAATTAGAACTAAAACAATTAAAAGAAATTTGAATCCTAACATAAGACTACATTAACGCTATCAAAAAACATGAATCCGAATCAAACAAAATAAAACGTTGGTTTCGTGTTCTTTGTTTGTGTGTGCAGGTTGATATGGACGACGGCAGAGAGAGAACGAAGTCGACGGCAGCGAAGAAGACAGATCGGACGGCAGATGGCAATGAAGAAGGGTAATGCAGCATGAGGAGAGAGCAGTAAGGCAAAGGAGGGACGCTTGATGCAGATCAAAGGTGCAACGTGGAGGAGGCAAGGACGACAAACGTGAAGGGAAATCGAAAGGCAAAGGGATGGATTTGCAGAGGCGGCAGTCAAGGAGAAATGTCGACAGTCAAGGAGATAGATCGGACGGGGAGAAGCTATGCAACGTAATTTTGTTTTGCAGGAGAGCGTATGCAGATAGGGCAGCGTAAAAAAAAATCGAAGGGATGCAAGTCGAGGACAAAGGAAAGGCAAGAGGCTGGACGGAGAGGAATGTAGAGTGAAGACAGGGAGGAATTTGCAGAGTCGACGGCAAAGAGCTAGAGACGTAGTCTGAGGAATGAGAGGAAGGATGAGGGCAGATCGATAGGTACTGACAGCATTTTTTGCAAAGGCAGAATAATTTTAATGAACCCAGTACACATAAATTTCGCCCAGCAAACTTAGAATTAAAAAAAAATTCCGTCAAACTCTGATTTTCAATTTCTCCTCTAATCATATAATATTCAAATTTGCCCACAGAGGCGATTTGAGGCCAGATCTGGCCCTTGGGGGTTAGATCTGGCTCAGATCTAAAAAAAAATTGAGTAAACCCTGCAACCTGCAAAATCAATCAGATCCTAAAAATATATACACCAAAAAATTTATTAAGCCCTTACAGCCCTAATAAAATATAAATTTACAAGCTAAATTACAGATCTGAGGCCCTCATGGCCAGATTTGAACCCATTTCAACACAATTTTTAAAAATTTTGAAATTTTAAAGAGAGGCACAAGTCCTAGGAGACCCTGTAAAAAACACAAATTCGTAAGATAGATTCAGGAAATTAGAAACAATGGGCTTTTCCAGATTTACAAATCTGAGAGTCGGCTAGTCCAACTGAAGACTTTCCCAGACGCTCAAATCTTTAAAAAAAATTCCCTGCACACTTAGATCTGAAGTTTAGATCAATAGAGATTTAAGAAAATAACATGAGATCCTTCAGAAAAAATCAAAATGTCATTTTATGAACCCAGAAAACTGCACAAGATACCTATATGCAGATTAATCCATGAAGGCCATCAACCATAAAAATATCAAACAAAGTAGCAAAGTTTAGAGACAATTCACCACATAGATCTGGAAAAGGAACACCAAAATTTGTAACCCCAAAGTCTTTATGCTTTATTCATCAAAGAAAATGTACAAGACCTTCCAAGACAAGTGCACGATCCTAAGATCGGATGATTCAAGACAGACAAAGACCTTTTAATTTATAGGACAAAATCTCCAACGGCTAGTTCGGTTGATCCACGTCAAAATAATCTCGACCGTCAATAAGATTTGATCATCTTTTAATCTAGACCGTCGAAATTATAAATTTGGGGAAAAAATGAATTTATCATTTTAATTAACTCAAAAATACTAATTTTGAGTTAATATTTTTGAGTTGATTACCCCAAAATTTTGACTTTGACTTAACCACCTTGGCCCAAGGGTCCAAAATTTCTTAAAATTCTCAATATTCCCTTGACCTAGGGCCTTTAAAAATCCATTTTTAAAGGACCAACGAATTTTGCCTTTGAAGAATTTTATCCTCTCCTAGGACCTAAAATTAATTAAATTTTTGGCTTGTGATTTTTTATTAATTGACCAGAAAATTTAATTAATTAATTGAGAGGGGATTTTAATTATTTTTTCCAACCCTTTTTACATAAGATAATACATTTAGACACATGAAGGGGGAATACCCATTCGTATAGACCCTCAAATAAATACCCAATTCTGCGACTCAAAACATGATCTAGTAGACCAAGTAGCTTGTAATAAAATAATCTTGCCAAATAGCTAGGATTATTCTCAAACTACTTTTACAAGGACTCGATAGAAAACACTAGAACTCACTTAGCATGCTGATGACAAAATCCACCCTAGCTTTGGGGTGAGGCTGGAGGGAAAAACTCTGCCGATAACTTGTGTCGAAAAACACAAGTAAATTAGTGAGACAAAAAACCTCCTAGGATAGAAATCATCAACAACATATTAGGCTTACCTAAGTTGTTACATACATTGACGGTCTTACTTAGATCATTTACATCATAACATGCAGAATGGGTTTACATCATTTATAACAAAATGTCAACTGTCGATGAAATCTGGATGGCGTGAACCTCAAACATGATAAGTCCCATTTGAAAAAATGGGGGTGTACTACTATGGGGTCGTTGACAAAGTGTGGTCAACATCTGGCTCTACTTGGGGACACGTTGCTTCATTGAAGGAATGTGAGAATCCAGAATCTACATCCAAGCAACACACAAAATTAAATTAGTATCCATCCAAATATCATCATATAACATTAAGCACATGAAAAATAGAAGCTCTTTTTTATTTATTATTCTACTTAACATGAAAAGTAAATCTAATCTAACTGCAAAATGAAATGTTGAAATAACAAGGAGTAGGGTTAGAGATACGATACAAAGGATGCCCTGTGGCATCAGATGTGTTCAATATAGTGCATGCTGAGCATTTGCTTGCTTTTAGGCAAGTCTGTAGGCTGCTTTTCAGATGTTCCATGTCCAATCTTGCATAATGTAGGACTCTGTCTTATCCGAATGTCGAGCTTCTCGCAGCCATCAAATGTATCGAAGCGCTTCCTTATTCTTTTTCTTTTTTGCTTCAGACTCTTCTTCGTGGAAGATTGTATTGTTGATGATGTGGAACATTCTTCTTGTGAACTTTCAGACGAAGTAAACCATATATGTGTGACATGTCTTTCTTCATTCTACATCTGCTCTGTCAAGGGTGATGTATTAACCTGATTCCCTTCGGTTTTCCTTTTATCCGGGTCGCCTTCAATCAACCCCTTTTCAATGGAAGAAATGGTCTCCTCATAATACGATGGAGCTTGCTTCAGCAAACTGGGAGGCCTATGATCTGTTGATAATTCAGACCTGGGGTTGACATTCTCTATATGTGATCTTTCCGTTTTTTCCAACTTATTTTGAATAACAGTCATTTGATTAGAATGCTTAACCTTTATAGTACTGAGTTCCTTCGCGTGACTCTTTTGAACAGTCAATAACCTGTGCTGAAGAGACATTTGACCAGTTTCCATGTCCTTTATAATTTTATCATTACCCGCTTTCATGGCCATGAAGCAATTATGAATATAGTTCATTTCTTTCTTATGATTTGCTTCCATGGTGATCAAATGATTTTGCATGGTGGCCATTTGATTAGAGTGATTAAATTCCATGATCGTCATTTCTTCAATATGCTTTTCTTCCATGGCAATTATTTGATTGGAGTGATTGAATTCCATGATCGTCATCTTTTCCTCTAAGCCTAACAACTTGTTTCGTATAGCATCAATTTCCCTGGTATGATAAGTTGTTAATCTTGCTTGGTTAATTTCCATATTCTTAATGATTTGAGCCTGGTTGGCCTCCATATTCTTGATTACCTGTGCTTGATTTAGCTGTATATCCTTAACCATCTGAATCAATTCGTTAAAAAGATGTTTATCGTTGTCAACACTGGTTTGACAACTTGTTTCTGCTTCACCACTATCATGGATTTGTGCTATCATGGTACAAGTGGATTCATCCTGAGAATTGTCTGGAGATCTCATGCTGATAGTTGAATTTTCTACAAGATCAATTTCATTATTTTGCACAATACTGGGAGCACAAGGCGAATCATCACGCACCCTATATTTTTCTATAAAATCTTTGATGATACTTCGCCAAGAAGTAATATAACCCCCAGGCCAATTATCCAACCCTTTCAGAATATCACCATCTAAGGAACAGCAAAAGGGACGTATCTTGATATCTTCTCAATTATATTGTGAAGGAAGACAATATTTATTTATTATACGAGCAATCGTTAAGAGATGATTTCGAGCAGCAGTTGAATTACCACCTGAGAACACAGGATTTCTCGAATGGCTTCCATTGGCATGTCATAAAAAGGATCATCCATGATGACTTACTTAAATGGAAAAACCAAATGGATGTTAAAGAAAGAGATCCTTGTTCAAGAAAAATCAAGAGATCCACAAGAAGCGAGCTTCTTAGTAGAAATTCTCGTAAGAAATGAAAGAATTGGAGTCGCCACTTGAACATGAAACTAATTCTAAAACAGAAGAATAATCGAGAGTAGTAGATGGATATCAAGGGGGAATTCTTGTCTGGGAGTAAATAGATGAATAAGTGGAGTTGCCACCCAAACAAGAAGCCAACCGAAATGTCCAAGTGTTAAAGATACGATGATGACATGATTAGTGATATGACGAAAGATAAGATGATGAAAAGAAGGAGAGATGAAATGACGCCAGAAAATGTGATCCCTTGTGACAGGCTAATGAATGGCAAAAGAAGATTAGAAGATTAGAAAATGTCGTTTAAGACCAACGACAGAAAAAACTCTTTCCCCGGCAACAGATGTTGACCACACTTTGTCAACGACACCATAGCAGTACACCCCCATTTTTTCAAATGGGACTTATCATGTTCGAAGTTCACGCCATCCAGATTTCATCGACAGTCGACATTTTGTTATAAATGATGTAAACCCATTCTGCATGTTATGATGTAAATGATCTAAGTAAGACCGTCAATGTATGTAACAACAAAGGTAAGCCTAGTATGTTGTTGATGATTTCTATCCTAGGAGGTTTTTTGTCTCACTGATTTACTTGTGTTTTTCGACACAAG
Source organism: Pinus albicaulis (assembly GCA_034641835.2). Classification (NCBI taxonomy): domain Eukaryota; kingdom Viridiplantae; phylum Streptophyta; class Pinopsida; order Pinales; family Pinaceae; genus Pinus; species Pinus albicaulis. The sequence continues at coordinate 976,360,761 of CM076583.1, forward strand.
TTATCGACAGAGTTTTTCCCTCCAGCCTCACCCCAAAGCTAGGGTGGATTTTGTCATCAGCATGCTAAGTGAGTCCTAGTGCTTTCTATCGAGTCCTTGTAAAAGTAGTTTGGGAATAATCCTAGCTATTTGGCTAGATTATTTTATTACAAGCTACTTGGTCTACTAGATCATGTTTTGAGTCGCAGAACTGGGTATTTATTTGAGGGTCTATACGAATGGGTATTCCCCCTTCATGTGTCTAAATGTATTATCTTATGTAAAGAGGGTTGGAAAAAATAATTAAAATCCCCTCTCAATTAATTAATTAAATTTTCTAGTTAATTAATAAAAAATCAAAAGCTAGAAATTTAATTAATTTTAGGTCCTAGGAGAGGATAAAATTCTTCAAAGGCAAAATTCGTTGGTCCTTAAAAAATGGATTTTTAATGGCCCCAGGTCAAGGGAATATTGAGAATTTTAAGAAATTTTGGGCCCTTGGGCCAAGGTGGTTAAGTCAAAGTCAAAATTTTGGAGTAATTAACTCAAAAATAGTATTTTTGAGTTAATTAAAATGAATTTAAATGATAAATTCGTTTTTTCCCCAAATTTATAATTTCGACGGTCCAGATTAAAAGATGATCAAATCTTATCGACGGTCGAGATTATTTTGACGTGGATCAACCGAACTAGCCGTTGGAGATTTTGTCCTATAAATTAAAAGGTCTTTGTCAGTCTTGAATCATCCGATCTTAGGATCGTGCACTTGTCTTGGAAGCTCTTGTAAATTTTCTTTGATGAATAAAGCATAAAGACTTTGGGGATACAAATTTTGGTGTTCCTTTTCCAAATCTATGTGGTGAATTGTCTCTAAACTTAGCTACTTTGTTTGATATTTTTATGGTTGATGGCCTTCATGGATTAATCTGCATACAGGTATATTGTGCAGTTTTCTGGGTTCATAAAATGACATTTTGATTTTTTCTGAAGGATCTCATGTTATTTTCTTAAATCTCTATTGATCTAAAGTTCAGATCTAAGTGTGCAAGGAAATTTTTTTTTAAGATTTGAGCGTCTAGGGAAGTCTTCAGTTGGACCAGCCAACTCTCAGATTCGTAAATCTAGAAAAGCCCATTGTTTCTAATTTCCTGAATCTATCTTACGAATTTGTGTTTTTTACAGGGTCTCCTAGGACTTGTGCCTCTCTTTAAAATTTCAAAATTTCTAAAAATTGTGCTGAAATGGATTCAAATCTGGCCATGAGGGCCTCGGATCTGTAATTTAGCTTGTAAATTTGTATTTTATTAGGGCTGTAAGAGCTTAGTAAATTTTTTGGTGTATATATTTTTAGGATCTGACTGATTTTGCAGGTTGCAGGGTTTACTCAAAAAAATTGTTAGATCTGAGCCAGATCTAACCCCCAAGGGCCAGATCTGGCCTCAAATCGCCTCTGTGGGCAAATTTGAATATTATATGATTAGAGGAGCAATTGAAAATCAGAGTTTGACGGAAATTTTTTTTAATTCTAAGTTTGCTAGGCGAAATTTATGTGTACTGGGTTCATTAAAATTATTCTGCCTTTGCAAAAAACATTGTCAGTACCTATTGATCTGCCCTCATCCTTCCTCTCATTCCTCAGACCACGTCTCTAGCTCTCTGCCATCGAGTCTTTGCAAATTCCTCCCTGTCTTCACACTACATTCCTCTCCGTCCAGCCTCTTGCCTTTCCTTTGTCCTCGACTTGCATCCCTTCGATTTTTTTTTTATGCTGCCCTATCTGCATACGCTCTCCTGCAAAACAAAATTACGTTGCATAGCTTCTCCCCGTCCGATCTATCTCCTTGACAGTCGACATTTCTCCTTGACTGCCACCTCTGCAAATCCATCCCTTTCCCCTTTGATTTCCCTTCACGTCTATCGTCCTTGCCTCCTCCACGCTGCACCTTTGATCTGCATCAAGCGTCCCTCCTTTGCCTTACTGCTCTCTCCTCACGCTGCATTACCCTTCTTCATTGCCATCCACCGTCCGATCTGTCTTCTCCGCTGCCGTCGACTTTGTTCTCTCTCTGTCGCCGTCCATATCGACCTGCACACACAAACAAAGAACATGAAACCAGTGTTTTATTTTGTTTGATACGGATTCATGTTTTTTTATAGCGTTAATGTAGTCTTATGTTAGGATTCAAATTTCTTTTAATTTTTTTTGTTCTAATTCAGTTTAGATGTATTTCGTTAGAATTCGACTTTCGTTTAGCTTAGTTTAGTTAGGTTTTAAAATTAACATTCGATTTTGTTAGTTTTAGGTGTATATATTTTAATTTGATATTTTAGTTTTAGTTTTTAACGTTTAGCATTAGGATTTAATTTAGATTTTAATTTAATTTTAGTCTATTTCTAACTTAGTTTTATTTCTAATTTGTGTGGTTAGTTTTAGATTTGACTTTTAGATTTAATACTTGTTTAGTTTTAATTTTTAATTGTTAGATTTAGATTTAGATTTTATTTTTTTTCTTTATATTTTAATTAGAGTTAGTTTAGTTTTAGATCTTTAGGATTTTAATTTTTAGTTTTGTTTAATCTAGTTTCTTTGTAGATTTTGTTAAAAAATATTATAAAAAATAAAAATTTAAAAAATTTAAAAAATTGTAAGTCCTCTAGTCAAAAGAGCTTAAATTTTTTATCTAAAGTTTGACTATAGGCATTTTAAATTTCTGGATTGGGTTATAATAGAATATCATAAATTTGGAAATATTGCAATAATCGGACATTTAATTTTGATGGGACCTTCATGAAAATATTTTATCTTGAATTTAAATCGTTGGTTCAAAGTTTAATATTTAGCTGTGGTTGCTGATTTTGAGGTATCTTTAATTGTGGTTTTAAGTTGCTTGAGATTGATATATAATTATTTAAAGTTCACTTTGGAAATATTTCAAGTAATGATAAATCGCATATCTTTATCGAACATGGTTAATGCATAATTGTGAGGATATTTCATCGAATATCATTGTGGTCATTTGTGTTTTTCATAGCAGCAGTTAAACATCTATTACTTGGCTTTAATTGCATAACGGGATCTTCTAACTCCATAAGGCACTGGTTTTAACATAATTAATCTATGAAATCTCATTAATCTTATCAAGTATTTGGTGTTTTAGCTGTCTCCTAGATTGGTTGATTGACAACCAATTCTTGTCCTTCATTTCTGTTAGGGTCTACCTCCCTTAGCTTGCAAGGAGACAGCTTAGATAGAGAGATTGGGGATAAAGGTGACAGCCCTCAATCTGAGCCGTTGTCGTGGTGCCTAGACAATCCGTGTGACAACAGAGACTATCCTGAAGATCGCCTCCAGGCGGAAGGGCTTAGCCCCGAACTCTACAAGGAGGATGTTCTGAGGAACTGTCTGCTTGCACCGAATGAAGCGGTGCAAAAGAAGGGTTTGGACTCGCTCTGCCGAGGCCCAATCTGACTCCAGTAATTAGGGGCCCCAAACCTCTTATCCATAAAGAACGGTGGGGCGGATCAAGGTATCCATGATGTTCATCTTGGATGAAATGTCCTGGAAGTGGTGACGGAAGCACTGTCTCTCAAGAAGGGCCAGGGAACCATATCCCTTGTTTATCCTGGGTTGAAGAGTCGGCCATAGGCTGAACCGGGGACCTGTAAACTGCACTCCCAAGTAAGTGTAACTGCTGACGACTTTGATTTCTTCTCCCTTGAATAGGAAGCGGAAACTCAAGGTCTTCTTCACACCATTGAAAATTATGACTTTGTTTTGCTCAGGTTCACTGTCAGGTGCCGAAGATCACAAAAGGTTGTTAGGGCATCCAGCTGTCTCTGTAAGCCTTCCAGGGAGGAGGCTAGGAGGGCAATATCATCGGCAAAGAGTGGGATAGAGATCAAGACATGGTGGAGAAGGCACCCATCAGATTCCTGGATATGCTCTCGGAGGAAAGATTCCAGCTCATCGATGTAGATCCTGAAAAGAATGGGGGAAAGCGGGCACCCTTGCTTGACTCCAATAGTGCTCTGGATGAACTCCGACATCCCTCCAACGTCAGGAGACAGCCAAGGACGTACTCGTAGAGGCGCATAATAGCAGTCAGAAGAGTCGACGAGATGCCAATCTCTCTCAACGTCTAAAAAAGGTCCTCCCTCGGGACCGAATCGAAGGCCTTCCTGAAATCCACAAAGAAACAGTACACCTTGGAGGACCGATGTCGGGCCTCCTCGATCGTCACTTGAAGGGTGAAGATATGGTCAATAGTCTAATGATCCAGTCTGAAACCAGCTTGTCCCCTGGCCCTAAGATGTCTCTGCTCTAGGAAGCTAAAGAGTTCCCTGTGGAGGGCAGTAGCATAAATCTTGGAGAATGTGTGTCCGACCATGATCGTTCTGTAATTGTTCGAATCAGAGGTAGGTCCTGCCTTATGGGTGGGGTAGATAATGTGGTGGGACCATCCATCAAGGAAGCCTTCTCGAATGACATGGTTGAAGAGATCCACTAGGTAACCAACCAGAGGACGAAGCCCGAGTTTGAAGAATTCTGCCTGGAAGCCTTCTTCGTCTGCGGCTTTGCTGCTGTTAATCGCCCACATTGCCTCTCTGATATCTTTGTCGGAGAAGAAGTGACAGGTGGCTGGGGGCGATACAACCTGAATGAGGGGCTACCCGGGGATGTCATACAACTTGGAAGTGTGGGAGAACAAGGAGGTGGGGTCAAGTTCGATAGGGGTGGGGGATCGCCTAGAAAGAATGGTGCCCCAGAATTCTTTAGGGTAGCGAAGAAGGAGAGCAGAAAGAACCTGTCTTTTGTAGGAAATAAAATGACGTTTCTTGCGGCGAAGGAGGTGGCGGTAGGCAGAACGGATGTTGGGGTACGACGGTAGGGAATGTCTGAAGGCATGCCGAAGATCTTGGTGCAGAGATTTGCACTCTTGGTCATACTACTTATTCATAGGACATCCTCTTGGTTTGGGGGGGGCGGCAGTGGAGCGGGTCGAGGAAGGGAGGGACTGGAGCGCGCCCTCCCAAAAAAGGGCTTTGTGGGTAGTGTACCCAAGCATTGATGCATGAGGGGCACCCTTGATGTGACAAGGGGCACCTAGGGCATCATGATGTGGTGAAATCAAATGGAGAAGTCTCTTTTCTAATGTTAGTTGGGGTTTTGTGAAGCGAACTCAAATCGGCTTGGGTTTATGTCATGGCCCTTGGGGGCTAAAGGTCGCCCTCATAGATAAAAGTAGAGGAGAGATAGCAATCATTTGGTGCATCAATCCATAAGAGCAACGATTCCTCGAGAGGATTTTAGCAAGGTGATTTGACCTTCCTCAAGGAGCTTCAGCAACAAGGGACGTTCTAATCCATTCTAGTCCAAGTTTGCCAAGCTCAAGGAGGAGTTCAATTTATACTGGGCAGCCGAGAATCTCAATGAAGAAATTTATGAAAAGGAGCTGAGATCTTCGTTCCATGAGAGGTTAAATGGTTGTGTGTTTGTGGAGAAGGGTCGAGCCTTTACTCAGCAAGGAAAGGAGGTCGTAAGGCATGTATGCATGCAAAAAACCGGACCGATTTGCCTCAGTTCATAGCGCAAGTGAAGAAGGGGTTATTAGATGGAGTTGAGGGTTGCATCAGTCTGAGTTAAGGTATCTGCGGGCCTAAAGTGTAGGCTGAAGGCTTTGCTATGTGAAAATTTCTTAAACTTAAGAAACCCTACTGTTAAATCTTGATTTACTTCTCCTACTTACATAAGTTATTAATCTGAAAATTCAGCATTAACATCGAAGTAAATACAGTTAACAACCTACACATACAGATCAAATACTGAATAACATGCTCATAGACAAAGTGACACACAAGGATTTTCTGGACAAATATCCCTGGAAAAACCCAATGCGGGAAAACCGGTGCTTCTAGCTTCTAGAGGGTTTTTATTGTTCTGCAGATTCTAAGTACAACAATCCTATGCACCAAAACTGGTTAACCCGACAAAGAAATATAAATGGCAGCAATACCTCTATCCCGGAGACAAAAAAATATGACTGATTCACACCCTCAAACGGGATTTACAGAACTCAACCCCTAACGGCCTCTGGAAACCCTAGTGCTGCTCTGAAGCCCTCTACGTCAGCGTTCCTAGCCTGCCTCAGCCTCTGCGCTGCTCAGGAAGGGCCTGCGTCACCCTAGAAGTGGTTACGCTACCCCTGCGCTGCCCTAACTGGGCATGCGTCAGCCTTCCTTGGCTCTTGCTCCTTTGCACTGCCCCTTTTGGGCTCTTGGCTGGACTGCGTAGCTACTTCCTTTGTGTTGCTCTGGAATGCTCCTTCTCTACCCTTGTTGTACTCTTGGCATGGGATCAAACTATCCCGCTTGCCAATACTGCCCCTCGCTGCAGCCGAAACACTTCTGAAATTCTTAGCAAACCACGCCCTAGAATCTCAACTCAGCTTCAATGCTATGCTAGTGTGTGTGTCCTCCAACTGACCCCAAGCCCTTCTCTTATACTTTTCTCGTTGAAACATCAACGACCGTGATCTAATCTCTAATCGACAGCTAAGATTAGAAGTTGCTTGATCCCCGTCACTTAAGTTACTCTCATCACATGTTTAATTTAATTCACTTTAGTGTTTTAATTTTCCTAAGTTAGACTTAGGGTCCTTAATTAAAAAGATTAATTATTTGAATAAAACTTAAAACTGATGGAATTCTTCTAAATGCTTTCTAGGTCTTGGAGATCTCATGTACTCTAGCCCCTCCACAAATTTTGGGAGCTAGAGCACATCCGATGCTACCCCAATACCCCAAAATCTCAACACTACCTCTTAGAGAGGAATGTGCTCTAGCAATACACTTCACCTCGAAGTACTGCTCTGATCTCTGGTGTTGGTCTTTGCGCTAATGCTTGGCCTGCTGCCCTACATCACTCCGTTGTTGCTGCTCTTTTGTACTGCTGCCCATGACTCTGCCACCGTCACTACTACAGCTCCCTCGAAAATTGTTGCATCGTGCTGCCAACTACTACACTGCAACTCAGTTGCTGAGAGTAATCAACTGAAGGACCCCTGCCCAAGGACAGACAAGTCAGTTGGGCTGCATCTCATCACTGAAGCTCCATAGGCTGTTGCCCTGCGTTGTCCTCCTGAAGTCATTGCGTTGTTGCAGCTCTACACTGCGCAAGCAAACCTCCTCTACGTTGTTGTTGCATCTGCACTGCGCTACTCCCTCTCCAGCGTATTAGCCTCTGTCTCTGCTTCATCCGTGATCTTTGCACCCGCTACTGCAATCATTCCTTGTTACTGTCTTAAGGCTCCCATAGCTCGAATGTGATCAAAGAGTTGGGCTACTCAAGGATCCCGCAACACTCTATAGCTACTCTACAGATCAATATTGCCCCACTTCCATGGTTCATGAGCGCTCATGGCTACGTCATTATAGGAGCCATCGTCTGCTACACCAGCCTTGGAACTATAAGCTTCCTTTTCCTTCTTCCTTAGAGGACAATTGTTGGCGAAGTGTCCAAGTTCGCCGCATTGGAAACATTTGATCTTTGATAGATCGCGCTTCCTTTTCCCTTGCTGCTTCTTTGATGTCAGGGTTGCATCTTCCTCTTCCTCCTTCCTCACCTTGCCCACTCCGGTGCTAGTCTGCCTCTTGGTCATTCGGCGGATTTCTTCTTGTCGGAGGATAGCCCACATATTGTCCCAGTTAGGAAGGTCCACTCTGCCCAAAAGACTTTGGACAAATGTTTCCCAGTCCTCTGTGACACCATTTAGAGCAATCCTCACCATGACATCATCCTCTACCTTGACCCCCATGCCAGTCAGCTGATCCCGAATCGACTGCAATCTGAATAGGAAAGGATCGATTTCCTCTCCCTTGGACATCATAAATAACCTCAGATGGTTCTCTAGAAGCATCTTCCTCTGGACAGACTTCCCTTGATACAATGTGGTTAAAGCTTGCCACATCTCATGAGTCATCAACTTCTCAACTATGTGTGGTACCACATGATCGTTAACACTGTCCATGATGAAGCGCTTGTGTTAATTTGAGAACATGTTCTATGCCATTTTAGATTAGGGCACAAAATACTGAAACAGATAGAACATACTAATAGATCGATGGAAGACAAGCTAAAACAGAGATGATGAATGGTAGCGTTACGACGATCAGTAGGATGCTTATACCAGCAAAGTCTCCAATAGGTCATTCAGCCAAGTGTGTCACACAAAACCCCAAGACAACCCAAACAAAGAATACTCCATAGATACGTAGCACCAAGAACACAGCTCCATCGCCTTCCAGAGAGAAGAAAATCCTCCACACATTGTGTGTATAATGAACTCCAAGTCTCTCCAATATATAAGCATCTTTGGGGGTGTGTGGCACGTCCTTTAAGACATTTAAGTCTATATTATATTCCAGGCCGACCTAGCACATAAGTGGAATAAATTCAAAGTACATGTTCAGCTCATCCAATCGAGATGATCTTTAGATCAATCTTACGCCTCTCCGAAAGAGGAATCCAATAAAAATATTGGGATCATCATCTGAGCAGCACAACTCGGAGTTTGGACCTAATTGCCCAAATTTAACACTCCCTCTCAACTAGGGAGAACTCCGTCCACTACTGCAATCCAAACATCTTGCGTCATCCCGCCGTAACTTGCTTTGTTGGCCTCTTTATTTCAGAACAGAACTGGGTCAGTCACAAAGACATCATACCCGGCTGACATATTCAACCCAGAGGTTCGAAGCCTCTATAGGACTTACAAAGAGTCTCATACCAACTCGAAGTTGGTTTACCTGACCCGAATTCAGTGGGAGGTCTCAAACCTCACTAGGACTCAAGAGAGTCATATACTAACCCGAAGTTAGTTTCACTGACCCGAAGTCAGTTGGAGGTCTGAAACCTCGCTAAACTTGATCCCAGATCAAGTTGTTGGACACGTGCTATCCTAGAAATAGAGAGTACGGCAATCTCTGATGCGTCCATCGATCTTGCTATGGTCTCTATTCACATTTCCCACCTCATTGGCCAAATGAGAGGTACTTCCCATTAGTCCGAAACTCCATGGGTAGGATGCATACAGGGCACAGATCAAAGAGAGGTAAACCATCTCAATATCATCACGATGGGGTGGAAGCACACCAACTAGGTTCGGCAAGCCTAGCCTTATGGTTGCTTATAGCACCAAAGCTATCCCCAAAACCCCCTTTGGAGCTCCCAGAGCTCATCGTCCAACAGGGCCCTCCAAATAGGGTCGTTCCATGATTCCAAGATTCTCACGGAAGGTTAGGAACATGACCTTCCCCAAGGGCATTGTGAGAATATCTGCAACCTGCTCATCAGTTCCTATATGATCGAGCCTTACGGCGCCTCGTTGTACCATATCCTGGATAAAATGGTACCAACCATCAACATGCTTGGATCAATCGTGGAACCAGGGATTCCATGACAAATGAATCCCCCTCTGGTTATCACAAAGGATAACGGTGGCATCTAGCACATGCTCGAACAGCTCACTGAAGAGCTTTCGCAACCAAGTGACTTCACAACGGGCCATACATGCTGCAATGTATTCGACCTTAGTGGTGCTCAAGGCTACCGACTTCCGTTTCCTACCCGAAGCAGATCTACTTGTGAAGTAGCATCCAGAAGTGCTCTTACGATCCACCACACTGCCAGCCCAATCGGCATCAGTATATCCAAGGAGTGTCATGTTCTCGACAGTGTATCTCAGCCCATGGTCTATTGTGCCACAGAGATATCTCAAGAATTTCTTGGCACCAACCCAGTGAATGTTATTATCAACCATGTGTTGACTCAAGGTGTTCACTGCACAACATACGTCTGAACGGGTGTTCACTAAGAACACCAGAGCCCCTACAAGTTGACAATACTCAGTAGGATTTGCTAACACAGGCCTAGCAGCGCTGCCACTCAACTTCTTAAAGTTGAGCTCCATCGGTGTCAACATGGACTTACAATCCACCATACCAGAAGCTTCACAATGTATTTTCCTTGAGAAAGGAAAATCTCGCTAGGTCTCTGCCAGACCTCCAGGCCTAGGAAGTAATGCATCAGTCCTAGGTCCTTCATCTTGAACTCAGCAGTGAGCTCCCTCTTACACTGATGAATGAGAGGGTCAGCACCTGTCAGGAAGAGGTCGTCCACATACAGCACCAAAATGAGAGGCTTTTCTCTATCAACCTTGAAGTAAAGGTTCAGATCAGCATTACTACGAGTGAAGCCCAACTTCATCGGGTAGCTATATATCCTCTCGTACCAATCTATGGGTGCTTGCTTCAGCCCATAGAGGGCTTTCTTCAACCTGCAGACATGGGTGTCCGGATCCTGGACTTTGATCCCCTGAGGTTGCTCTACATACACCTCTTCCTTTATCGCACCATGCCAAAAAGCAGTCTTTACATCCATCTGATGAAGATTCCGTCCTTGCATAGCAGCAAGGGAAATAATAGATTATAGGTGCGATAATAATCAGTGCCTTCCTAGAGAAGTCTCAGGCAACACATTTTCCCATCAGATCCATGCTTGATCTTATATCAAGGTGACAACAACTTTGATTTGTGGTCTAGGAACCATATCCTAGACATCACCCTCGCATCCTTGCAGACTTTGATGCTTTACAGTTTCTTCAAATGATCTAGGCTCATATTGTACTCATGGCAGCTAGATACCCCTAGTATTTATATGGCTTCTTGGTTTTCTTCTGGAATTTCCCCCTCTGAAGCCATATGTCTTTGAGCCATGAGGATCTTCTTTCGTTCAGCAATGATATTAGCTCAGGAGCATATATAGATGTATTCTCCCTCTTAATGCCATCTTCTCTTGAGAGAAAAGACATCTATTTTAAATGAGGGCATCCCAAGCACCAACTTGGAAAGAGGTCTTATTCTCCCATAGTCAAGGCCATCCAAATAGGCTTTGCTGATCATGGTTCAAGACTCGAACAACATGACTAAACGCTGCAAAAAATTCTCAGTTCACACTTCAAGTTTATCATTTCGCTGTAATGTAAGACTAATACTGTCACAAGCTTACTGCTATTATGAATCTCATAACATAGGTGTCTGTCTATGTCACTGTCATAATGACAGTGACATAGAATCACAGATTTAGGTCCTCAAAATGGAAATTACAGAGATACCTTCTAAACTGTCATCATTGTTTTCTTCATCATTAATAGTACTGAAGATTTCAAGCTTACAGCAATTACCTGATGTTCTGTGGAGATCTATTGTAGCTTCCTCAAACGGCCCTCTAAGATTTTCTTTACTGCAACCCACAGAACTAAGGATCCCAATCATGATTCCTTCTCTCATGATTCTACACTTAGGGCTTCATCTACTAATTCTGCACTGCTTCTTATCTTCCAGATCTGCCCAACTATAGTTAATGGTTGACAGATCTAGGGCTTCAAATCTTCAGATCTCAAATCTGCAATTTGTTTCTTAAATTGCAAAGATCTAGGAACCAATCGTACAGTTGTTCCAAACACTGAATCGACCCTTCTTCATGCCAGTCCATCCCTTATATGACACCTTTCTTTTAGCACAGTCATAAGGATACTCCTGCTCATCGATGTTTCTGCCCCAACATCCAACAGGATAAATCTGGTCAAGACACTTTCTAAGGTCACTACCAATAGATTAAGTTCAGGTATATGCTGGTTCACAACCACTGTCACTAGTCAACTGTGTCAGTATCATAATACTGTCAGATGAGGCACTTCACTGCCCCTGCATGTAAAGATCTTATAGCCTTTGTCAAGTACATCAAAACAATTTCTTAAGAATGTCGGCTTTTACAGATATAGAACTTGCAAATATTTGTCTTCACTTGAAATCCTGCCTATGCATCATATGCTTAGCCTTACTGCATCAGGTCTACTTACCTCAAGTCATCAGTGAATGTTACATGTGTTCCTTTGTTTATGCACAAATCTGGGCCACTTAGGGATAGAACTTTTCTAGCTTCCCTTACACATAAGAGACCCTCAGTTAGCTCATCATTCAGTTCTAAGTACAGCGTTAACTGGTTAACACAGAACTTCTAGGCCATTAGGCCTTCCTTTTGAAGAAGGCCAAGAGCTATGTCATTCTGATATGTGGCCTTGTTAACTAAACAATACTTTCCAGACATCTCCTGAAGTATTCCCCTGTTGAAGCTTGCATGACAAGTTTTGTTTCTGGTTTGGGCGTTGCTAAACATACAATTCGTGCAACCTACAGATTTGATCTGCATGCTCGGAATAATATCTTCTTTGCAACAGAAAGGCGTACAATCCGTAGAGATAGTAGGTATTTGTTCAATAAAAAATTGAAGATGACCACTTCAAACATAGTCATACATACCTCAGTCCTCCTGCAAGGTTGTCAAAACATGGACTTTCCTTTGTGCCAGCGGCTCCTTGATATAGCAGCATACACTGTCATTCTATCAGCGTATCAAATTTAGATATCTCCAAACCTGCTACCCTCATCAGAATCCTTACTAATGATCCAATCATGAATTGCCAAGTGTGCCCACCTTCTGTTGTACAAGGTCCTTTATGACAGCAAGTCTAGGGCACCTTGTCACCTTAGCACATCACAAAGATGACAAGCACATGATCCAAACACTAAATCATGGACCCAACACACCTCCACAAGACACTGTTGTAATACTGTTTGTTCACTACACTCCTGGTTAGGGCACGTACTGCAACCCTAGTTTCACCACATAGTCAATAAACAAGCCCTTCTAGGGTTGCGGTTCACCTTGGAGGGGTTCCTCCAATGCCACACTGCCTCCTTAGGTTGTTGTCCACTCTCCAATTTGGCCCAGTTGTGTGCTATGCCCTGTGGCCTAGCACCACAGTTATCCTGTAGCTTCCAACCCTTCAAAGTGTACCCAAATAGTCACCAATTTGCAGCGTAATGCTCTCCCTGAACTTAAGTGACTAGCCCTTAAACAGCTACACACAACCCTTAACAATCTGTTGTACCCTCACCAAACTCGGCCTCTTTTTAGGCATACACTATGATGCCCTTCGCTGGCCCCTAGGGCTGGTCTATACCAAATTAGGCCTCTCGTCCCCCTTATCTAGGCTTGTACATACCTACAGTCCTTCCTGAAGCAACTACTCTGAAGTGTGACCTCTCAAGGAGATAATTTCTCCCTCAAATTGTCCACAAACTAGCCCAGAAATAATACACAAACTCGGCCTGCCTTTCTTCTCTTGAATTTGGACTTACAAGGACATATTAACCCATACCAACTGCCCAGAATTTACCTCAAGGCCTGCGTAGGAGAGTTTTACCCAGAAAGAACTTTTAAAACCCCATGCAATCTGCCCTAAAATACGGCGGCAGCCTCATGTATTTTTTCGGCCCTGAAAGAGATAAACCATTTCTCCTTTTTCACGTCTAGCCTCTGCTCCAATTCGGATGCTTCAGAAGTGTTTTATCTTGCTCTTGTGGATGAGTTGCACTTGTTGGATCAATAGATCGGAGATCAACACAAAATAGGGCTTTGTCTTCACCTCAGCTCTGATACCATGTTAATTTGAGAACATGTTCTTTGCCATTTCAGATTAGGGCACAAAATACTGAAGCAAATAGAACATACTAATAGATCGATGGAAGACGAGCCAAAACAAAGATGATGAATGGTGGCGTTACGGCGATCAACAAGATGTTTCTACCAGCAAAGTCTCCAATAGGTCATTCAACCAAGTGTGTCACACACAACCCCAAGACAACCCAAACAAAGAATACTCCACAGATTTGCAGCACCAAGAACATAGCTCCATCGCCTTCCAGAAAGAAGAAAATCCTCCACACATTGCGTGTATAATGAACAAGTCTCTCCAATATATAAGCATCTTTGGAGGTGTGTGGCACGTCCTTTAAGACATTTAAGTCTATATTATATTCCAGGCCGACCTAGCACATAAGTGGAATAAATTCAAAGTACGTGTTCTGCTCATCCGATCGAGATGATCTTTAGATCAATCTTACACCTCTTCGAAAGAAGAATCCAATAAAAATATTGGGATCGTCATTTGAGCAACACAACTTGAAGTTTGGACCTAGTTGCCCAAATTTAACAGCTTGGCATGTGTCACTACTTCATTATTCTCTGCCAGGAATTTCGCATCGATTGGTGTAGCCAAGACTTTCTCTGCATGCTCCCTCAAGTCGTATGCCTCCGGGACTACCAGGATTTTGGCCTTCCAGATAGCAAAGTTGGATAGGTCGTCCAACATATCCTGATCACACAGTTTGTGTGGCGCCATCTGCTCAGATCTACTTTGTCGGAACAGCTCTTCCTCTCCCTGCTTCTTAACTGAAGCTCGAACCTAGGGTCCTCAACGGAAAGGCACCCTCTGCTCCCTCTGACAATTGATTTCCTCCTTGGAAATCTACCAAACACAACGAATCAGTTGTCTTCGATCACCCTACGATCGATCCTCAGATTTCTTTTGGCGAGAATTACGTTAAGCAATTATTCTCCTCTCGCTCTTTGTCAGCTTAGTTTAGGCTTAATTCTACACCAACAGAATCTTCACCCCACCAACAACTGCTGAAGATCTACAGCGCAGCTTCCGATTCACGGCACTCTGCACAGCAATCAATTTCTGGACTGCGTCACCCTGGCTGGCCTCTACGTGAGCAGATTGGCTCAACGCAGCCTTTGCGCAGCGCAGGCAACTTTTGCGTCCCTCTAGAAGGCATTGCGTTGTCTCTACGTCACCTGGTTGGGACTGTGTCATCCCCTGCATGGCTTTTGTTGCCTCTACGTCCTTCTGGTGCTGTGCTACCCTCTCTAGTTTCTCTATTGCTGCTGCTACTTTCTGCAACATATATTTCTTCAGTCGCCTAGAGATCCAGCTTGATCTTCAATAGCTCTGATACCATGTGAAAAGTTTTAAGCTTAAGATACCCTACTGTTAAATCTTGATTTACTTCTCCTACTGACATAAGTTATTAATCTGAAAATTCAGCATTAACATCGAAGTAAATACAGTTAATAGCCTACACATACAGATCAAATACTGAATAACACGCTCATAGACAAAGTGACACAAGGATTTTCTGGACAAATGTCCCTGGAAAAACCCAATGCAGGAAAACCGAAGCTACTAACTTCTGGAGGGTTTTTATTATTATACAGAGTCTAAATACAACAATCCTGGGCACCAAAACTGGTTAACCTGACAGAGAAATATAAATGGCAGCAATATATCTATCCCGAAGACAGAAAAATATGATTGATTCACACCCTCAAACAAGATTTACAGAACTCAGCTCCTTTCCAGCCTCTCGAAACCCCGGTGCTACTCTGAAGCCCTCTGTTTCAGCCTTCTTAGCCTCCATCAACCTTTGCGCTGCTCAGGAAGGGCCTGCGTCACCCTAGAAGGGGTTACGCTGCCCCTGCGCTGCCCTAACTGGGCCTCATCAACCGTCCTTGGCTCCTACTGCCTCTACGTTGCCCCTGTTGGGCTCTTGGCTAGACTGCGTAGCTGCTCTAGAATGCTCCTTCTCTACCCTCGTTGTACTCTTGCCCTAGGATCAAACCATCTCGCTTGCCAATACTGCCCCTCGCTACAGCCGAAACACTTCTAAAATTCTTAGCAAACCACGTCCTAGAATCTCAGCTTAGCTTCAGTGCTCTACCAGTGTGTGTGTCCTCCAACTGACCCCAAGCCCTTCTCTTATACTTTTATCATTGAAACATCAACGGTCGTGATCTAATCTCTAATCGATAGCTAAGATTATAAGTTGTTTGATCTGCGTCACTTAAGTTATTCTCATCACATGTTTAATTTAATTCACTTTAATCTTTTAATTTTCCTAAGTTAGACTTAGGGTCCTTAATTAAAAAGATTAATTATTTGAATAAAACTTAAACCTGATGGAATTTTTCTAAACGCTTTCTGGGTCTTGGAGATCTCAAGTACTCTAGCCCCTCCACAAATTTTGGGAGCTAGAGCACATCCGATGCCACCCCAACACCCGAAAATCTCAACATGCTATAGGTACAATGGCATAAAGTGGAGGCTGAAATTGCGGTAAGGTTTGTGGTAGGGTTTCCAAAGTGAGCTAATGCTAAGGAGGTCTGTTGCTAGTTGGAAGGACTATCCATAGGGTTTTGGACAGCGTGTTAAAGCAGCCCTAGTGATTGTCATTTGGGGCATCAAATCACTTCTATGTGGGTTGCCAAGTGTTAGTTTTTTAGTTAGCAACGGACAAGTCTTATAGTCTCTATGGTGTCTAAGAGCCTAAGGAACATAGGATCTCCAAAACCCAGAAAAGGTTTCGCGAGAAAAGCCTTAAAAACACCTCAATTAGATTTATTAGACTCTAATTAAATATTTCCTAAGTCTAACTTAGGAAAAGTGGTTAATTAGATTAGAATAATTGAGGGAGGTTGATTTTGCTTTTGAGACTTTTGGAAAAGTTAATTGACGGAGTCAAGATGATCATAGTCATCGATTGAGATGAGATCATGGTCGTTGGCTTCCCAATAAAATATTATAAGAGCAGGGTCGACGAGGTTTGGAGAAGCATTCGAGTGAGTTCAAGCAGTTCCACTTACCCAGTTGCAATGATTCAACAGGGGTGTAGTTGAAGTTAGGGAGACACCAACAATGAGGTATTCAGCAGAGATTTGGGAGGAAATTTTCCAGAGAAAACTTCCACAGTGATTTCCAGTTTCCAAAGGAAAGAAGGGGATTGATTTATTTATAGAGGCGGTCGCATCAGCTAGTGCGAGTAGCCAATTTTCCCAGTGCGAGTTGTCAGAGAGACCACGTTTCAGTTGCCAATGTTTGGATCTATTTGTTGGAGGTAGAGCGAGTGGGTGTAGGAGGCAGAGGGAGGCACTATGACTTACTGGGAAGTGATCCCAATGGTTGACAAATTTCCAGAGCCAGTAGTGCGCATTTCTGGGCAAGAGTGTGAGTGTTGGGAAGGAGAGTTAATTGGCTAGAGGATGCCAGATCAGTTGTAGAGGGAAACAAAGAGTCTCCAGTTATTTTGATAGTGGAGATTATCAGTTGTCGAAGGTTTTCCAGTGAAAGGAAACCAGTTGTAATTTCTCAAATTGCTTAATAATAATAAAACCCTCATCTGTTGCACTGGTTTTCCCTTTGGGGTTTTTCCAGGGACAATTGTCCAAAAATAACGATGTCAGATTTTTTGTGTGTGTGTGCATATTTCTTAGTTCCAATATTTTATCTTCAACAACATTTTTATTTGTGAAGATTACAATAGTGATTTAATTGTTATTTTCCACAAATTAAAATCACAGAAGCAAATCATCTCCAGTAGATAGAAGATTAAATTCCAGTTGTTGCTATCATGGAAATTTCACACCAAGTGTGCCCTAAGAACTGATTCTTCTAGCAGTGAAGAGACGGTTAGTGGGTTGTTTGTTGATGCACATGATCAGCCTTTTTCGTGAAGAAAGAGACTGTGTTGGAAGATTTGATGAAGCCCTAGTTCAGTCATCTTATGAAGAGTTACGGGACTATATGGGCTGCCTTGCAAGCCCTAGTTCAATCATCTTATGAGGAGTTAAGGGACTATATGGGTTGCCCAGTAAGCCCTAAGTTCTGTGTAATTTGTAGATGTGTGGGTTGTACAGTGAAGCCCTAGATCAGTCCTCCTAAGGTGTATTTAGGGACTAAGGGCTAGTTTTTGGATGCCCTGAGTACATTGAATGTTGGAGGTTGTTCACTGTTGTGTGGGTAGATTGGTAGGTTCCCTAAGGACAGTGAAGCAGGACATTCATTGTTAAGTGGGTTGTGCATTTGATGAAGCCCTAAGGAATGTTCTCGGAGCAGCAAGGAGTCAAACAAGAGGTTTGTGTTTCAAACCCTAGGTCTGTCATTCTTGGAGTAGCCAAGAGATAGAAAGATGGCAGATTTGTGGATGCCCTAGTTCTGTGATTTGGAGCAGCATATCAGAGATAAGAGGGAAGCTAGTGGAAGACCCTAAGAGAACTGATGTTAGAGCAACCTTCTCATTGCTAGAGGGAAGTTTGATGAAGTCCTAAGATAAATCATTTTAGAAGCAACTAGAAGATTGATAGAGACAGTATTGTTGGTTGAAGGTGCGAGAATTCTAAAGTTGCAAAAATCTTGTGAGGAGCTGAAGAGGTGGCAAAGGACCTACCAGAAGTGTTCAAGGTACGTGGACCAAAAGGGTTGAGTGAGCACTCCTTCAGCAAGTAAGTGTACTTTGCTCAAGGAAAGATTTGTAGTCAATAGTTGTTGACTATAAGCCCTAATTGTCCTTGTATTAGGGTTGATTGTAAGGGCCATGATACCTAGTACAAGAACCCTACGTTTGTTGTATTGAAGTTGTAATATAGTAATATAACAAGCTTTGGCTTAAAAATTGTCTTGTGCAGTGATGATTCACTGCTATATGTTTTCCATTGTGCAAGCTGCTAGTGATGTGGTATTTCAGTGTATTTATGATCATGTTCTTAGACATAGACATGTAGTTGAAGTGTCGGGGAAAAATCAACATGGTATCAGAGCTACTTTGAAGGGATAGTGGAACAGAGTGTGCACAGAGAAGTGGCTCAGAGGGAGCTGAGAAATTGTTTAGAACATGGAGCAGAAGGTTCAGCTGAGGACATGGAATTGAGGTCTTAACTGGCTAGGTGACAAGATAGACTGGGAGTTCTAGTGGATCGATGGAGAACCTGGTGAACAACAGTTTGTTGTGTGGAAAGATGTTGATCAT
Source organism: Pinus albicaulis (assembly GCA_034641835.2). NCBI lineage: Eukaryota > Viridiplantae > Streptophyta > Pinopsida > Pinales > Pinaceae > Pinus > Pinus albicaulis. Next base: position 976,379,505 of record CM076583.1, read on the forward strand.
GGACTTCCGATGACTTGTCATGGATCATTAGGATTGATCAAGGGATGCTTTGGCATGAACAAGTTGGCTCTGTGTGAAGGACTAGATGATGGCATGCTAGTAGCTGTGAAAATTTCAACTTGAAATCCTACTGCAATATCTGATAGTATTTCTCCTACTTATTATTCAGAAATAAGCTATTTACAGAAATCTCTCCAGTAAATATTGAAACAAATTCAAATTCAGACTTCACCATAGAATTTTGAGCAAAATACAAGGAAATACTAGCACAAGATTGACACAATTTTTTGGACAATTATCCCTGGAAAATCCCAATGCAGGAAAACCAGTGCAGCAGATGAGGTTTTCTATTATTCTTCAGCAAAAATGTTCTTATGCAATTTACAAACAGCAGTAATGAAGAAAAATTCTCTATGATAACACTGGAGAAATTTCTCACAAATTTCCTGATGAGAAATGACCCGGGAAGAACCCTCCTTGGCCTTCAGCGTCACCACTACGCTGGCTCTACGTGGGCACTGCGCAAAACTGTGTCACCCTTATGCGTTGTTCCGTTCTAGCCGCTGTGTTGTCTCTTCCTATCACTGCGTCACCTTTCTTGCACCCCAGATTGATGTTGAACCCTCTTTGTTTTCTCCTCCACCTGCAACTCTCCCTCTGGATCAATTTTCTCTTGCCGAACTTTAGCCACTGAGAAAATTGGTTTACTTGGGCAACTAAGTATCTGCACTGGTTTATTTTCCAAATGAGCCTCAAGCCTTCCTTTATAGTCTTCTGGTTGAGATATCAACGACCGAGATTAGATCTCTAATCAACAACTAAGATTACAACTTGACTTGATCCATGTTCTCTAGAAGATTCACACTATGTTTTATTAATACCCTTTAATTATTTAATTTCCCTGAGTTTAGACTTAGGATCTTCATTAAAATAATTAATTATTTTAATAAAACATATTCTGAGTGGAATTTTCACAAACGATTTCTGGGTTCTCTGGAATACATGTGCCTAAGCCTCTCCACAACTTTTGATACTCAGATCACTTTCGATGCTACCAAAAATCAACACTCCCTCTTAGCGAGGAAAGTGATCTAACAACATGCCTGCTGCATACTGCTCTGACCCTGAAGCATCCTCTGTCGCTAATGTTTGTCAAGTTGTCCACCAACCCCTGCGTTGTTGTTGCAACTGTACTGATGCCCTTGACACTGCCACTGTTGCATCTATACTACATCTCCCTCTCAAGCGTTGCCTCATCTGTTTCTGCTACTGAAACAGATTTTCCATCATCCCCATCTTTTCCCTTAATTGAACAAACTTTGTTCTCCCTAGGGCCTTGGTGAAAATGTCTACTACCTGATCTCCTGTGGGAACGTACTGCAACTGTACTGCCCTCCACTGAACACAGTCTCTGATAAAATGACACCTGGTGTCGATGTGCTTCAACCGATCATGAAAAACAAGATTCTCAGAGAGCTTAATGCAACTCTGATTATCACATAGAATGTTGGTCGCCTCCATCTTCCTTCTGAATAAATTCACGAGCAATTTTCTAAGCCATATGGCCTCACACGAAGTTGTGCTAGCAGCCATATATTCAACTTCAATTGTGCTTAGTGCTACGGTCTTCTGCTTCTTACTGCACCAGGAGGTCATTCGTGATCCAATATTGAAACAGTACCCTGTGGTACTTTTCTGATCTACTGAAATTCCTGCCCAATCTGCATCTGTGAATCCACCCAATCTGATATCATCGCCTTGGGTGTATCTTTATCCATATTTGACTATTCCTCGCACATATCAAAGAACATGCTTAGCAGCTTCCTAGTGTGCCTTCTTTGGTTCTACCATGAACTGACTGAGGGAATTAATGGTGTAGCAAATGTATGGTCTGGTGTTGACCAGATACATAAGAGACCCTATGAGCTACCTGTACAAGGTGCGCTCCACGTCTTTATCTTCAGTTGCATCTATTTTCTTCCAATTGGTAATCATTGGAGTAGCCATGGATCTACAGTCCTGCATTCTAAATCTCTTTAGAATTTCTGTAGCGTATCTTCCTTGTCTAAGGAAGATTTCTCCCTTCTACTGCCAGACTTCCAATCCCAAAAAATAGTGCATTAGCCCAAAATCCTTCATGTCAAATTCTTTTGCAAGATTCTTCTTGCAGTCTTTGATGAGCCTAGATGATCCTGTCAAAAGCAAATCATCTACATACAAAACCAAAATTAGAGGCTCATTCTCTACTGTGAGATAGTAGATATTGGGATCAGTGTCACTCTTAACAAATCCCATCTACTGCAAGTAACCATCTATTCGACCATACCATGCTCTAGGTGCCTGTTTAAGCCCATACAAGGCTTTCTTCAGCCTGCATACATGATATTTCTTCTCATGTGTTTCGAAGCCTTCTGGTTGTTCGATGTAAACCTCTTCCTCTATCACCCCGTTCAAGAATGCAGTCTTGACGTCCATCTGGTGAATTTCGCATCCCATCTGCGCTGCAAGTGATATAATGGATCTGATAGAGGTATATTTCGATATAGGGGCAAAGGTTTCTTCGTAGCCTATCCCTTCCTTTTGAGCATATCCCTTAGCCACGAACCTAGCCTTGTACTTCTCAACATTGCCATCTACAGTGTACTTGATCTTGTAGATCCACCTGGAACATACAACTGATTTGTCCAGTGGTCTAGGTACGACTTCCCAGACATCATTAGTCATGTACTCCTCTACCATGGCATCCACCTAAACTTGATGTTGTACGGCCTCCTGAAAGCTAGAGGGTTCTTCAAGTTGTGCTACCAATGTTTGGTATCTATCAGGTTGTCTACGCTGGCTTTTCCCAATTCTAGGAGCCCCAACAAACTCCTTTGCATCCCTAAGTGTTTGTCGTACTTCTCTGTTAATTCTGCCACTGGTGGTGGATGGGCCAGTCATTTCTTCTTCCTGCTGTCCCATCTGCTGCGAACTATCTGGATTTTCTTCTCTTGAATAAATACTAGTACTAGTCACAATGCTAGACCCTGATGGTTTTCCATTTGCTGGATCTTCTCCTAGTTGTCATTGGACAAGAGGTACATCCTCAGACTAATCTTCAATAGGCATTTCTCAAGATTTTCTGAAGGCTCGATCCTCCATGAATTTCAGATCCCTCCTTACTACAACTTTCCTATTACCTGAAATGCAGATTCTGTATGCCTTAGATGTCTCGCTATATCCTACAAGATACCCTTTCTCAGCAGTCTGATTTAGTTTTCTTTGTTTCTCATCTAGAACATGACAATATGCCACACTCCCAAAAATCCAGAAGTGACTTACCTCTGGCTTCATCCCTGTGAAGACACTCTCGGGAGTTGTCTTGCCCAAAGCTCTGTGAGGGGTCCTATTCTGGATATATACCGTTATGCTACATGCATCTACCCATAGAAATCTAGGCAGATCCTAGTCATACAACATTGCCTTTGTTGCCCCAACAATAGTCTTGTTCTTCCATTCTGCTCTAGATTATAAGGAGCAGTCCATTCTCTCCTGATGCCCTCCCTTGCGCAAAAATCTATGAATTCTTTATAAGTATATTCCCCACAGTTATCTGAATGCAATACTTTGATTTTCTTCTCGGTCAGGTTTTCTACCAGAGCTTTAAATTCCTTGAACCGATCAAAGACCTCATCCTTGGTTTTTAAGAAGAAAATCCAAGTCTTCCTGGAATGGTCATCAATGAAGGTGACAAAGTACTTACCTCCACCAAGAGCAGTAGTGGTCATTGGTCCACAGATATCTAAGTGTATTAGTCCCAATACACTTTTCACCCTATTGTTGCTTCTGGAATATGCTACTTTACCGTACTTCCCTAGTACGCACCCTCTGCACATGTCATTATGCTTGGTGCTAAGGACTGGAACTCCCGTAATAGTTTCTCTGAGCATTCTCAGAGCTCCATGTTGTACATGCCCCATTCATCTATGCCATAGCTCATTCAAATCTGATTCGCCAATTAGATTGCTACCTACCAGAGCCATTGGAGACTCGAGCTGCAACTTGGATAGTCTGTTGCTTTGAGTTCTAATCTGAGCCTTCTTCTTCCAGCTTGGATGCTTGACATAGACTTTCCTTCCAATAAAGTTAACATCATATCCTTTGTCATGCAATTGAGACACTAAAAGTAAATTCATTCCCAGACCTGGAACATGCAGCACATTTGTGGCTTTGAGACTATCTTCTTCTGTCTGAAATGCTACGGTCCCTTTTCCTATGAGGGTACACTTTGTCTTGTTTCCCATAGTAATTTGGAAGTCCATTCTTTCCTCTTTATAGTTGGAGAAATGATCCCTTTCTCTAGTCATATGGGTTGAAGCCCCGCTATCAATATACCAATCATCTAATGATGCAGAGCTAGATAAACACGCACATTCCTTTTCTAGCCTTGAGTCCAATTCTGAAATAACGCTATCTTCCATCTTCTTCATGATTTTCCTTTTCCCAATAGCGTAGGCAGAAGGAATACGTAAGCCCTCAGGATTACGGTTTGCTGCTATAGCAGCACCACGAGCTCCCTTTAGCGTAGATCCTCCTGCTATCTTGCCCAACCTGGCTCTAATACCATGTGAAAATTTCAACTTGAAATCCTACTGCAATATTTGATATTATTTCTCCTACTTATTATTCAAAAATAAGTTATTTACGGAAATCTATTCAGTAATTATTGAAACAAATTCAAATGCAGACTTCACCATAGAATTACTGAGCAAAATACAAGGAAATACTAGCACAAGATTGACACAGAGATTTTTGGACAATTGTCCCCGTAAAAACCCAATGCGGGAAAACCGGTGCAGTAGATGAGGGTTTCTATTATTCTTTAGCAAAAATATTCTTACACAATTTACAATCAACAGTAATGAAGAGAAATTATCTATGATAACACTGCAGAAATTTCTCACAAATTTCCTGATGAGAAATGACCCTAGAAGAACCATCCTTGGCCTCCTGCGTCACCACTGCATGGGCACTACGCAAAATTGCGTCACCCTTTTGTGTTGTTCCCTTCCTGCCTTTGCGTTGTCTCTTCCTATCACTGCATCACCTTTATTGCACCCCGGATTGATATTGAACCCTCTTTGTTTCTCCTCCACCTGCAACTCTCCCTCTGGATTGATTTTCTCTTGCCGAACTTCAGCCACTGAGAAAATCGATTTACTTGGGAAACTGAGTATCTGCACTGGTGTATTTTCCAAATGACCCTCAAGCCTTCCTTTATAGTCTTGTCATTGAGATATCAACGGCCGAGATTAGATCTCTAATCAATGGCTAAGATTATAACTTGACTTGATCCATGTTCTCTAGAAGATTCACACTATGTTTTATTAATACCCTTTAATTATTTAATTTCCCTAAGTTTAGACTTACAGTCTTCATTAAAATAATCAATTATTTTAATAAAACATATTCTGAGTGGAACTTTCACAAATGATTTCTGGGTTATCTAGAATACATGTACCTAAGCCTCTCCACAAATTTTGAGACTTAGAGCACTTCCAATGCTACCAAAAATCAACAGTAGCTTCATTGGGTCACGATGTTGTAGATCTGAGATTGGAGCCATGTCCACGTGACGCATTTGACCCAAGAGAATGAGATCGCTTATTGAGTTGAGTTGCGGTGGTGATGAGCCTCGGTGTTTGACCGCAGCTCGAATTGACCTTGGAAGGATACAAGTTCAGTAGCAATGTGAACCGATGGAGATTGTGTAGACTCAAAGGGAGTCTAGCTTCAGAGGGAGTATGCCCTATGGAAGTTTGAATCTTTAGGTTCTGACGAGATTGAGGCAGAGACACTATCGAGAATAGTGTGGTTCATTCTACAAGGTATGTTGCAATGATGACCACCAAAAGATTGGGCTAGTGTCGCCGACGATGATGAGATACTTCTAAGTGGTGGAAGTACCTCCCTCGCTAAGAGGAAGTGTTGATTTGTTTAGCTTGGGAGGTGCTCTTACAACCCCTAGAGTACTGGGTTTGTAAGGAGTTCACCCACAAAACAACTTTGTGGGCAGTGTACCCAAGCAATGGGTTTTGTACCCGAAGTTGTGGTTGCAAAACCAAGTGGAGGAAATGTTAGTGCATTCATTGATGCATGAGGGGCACCCTTGATGGGCTAAGGGGCACCTAGGGCATCATGATGTGGCAAAATCAAATGGAAGAAATCTCTTTTCTAATGTTAGTTGGGGTTTTGTGAAGCAAACTCAAGTTGGCTTGGGTTTATGCCCTGACCCTTGGGGGCTAAAGGTCACCCTTATAGATACTATAAGGAGTGGAGAGATAGGAGTCATTTGGTGCATCCATCCATATGAGCAACTATTCCTCAAGAGGCATCTAGCAAGGTGATTTGACCTTCCTTGAGGAGTCGCAGCAATAAGGGAAGTTTTTATATGTTCTAGTCCAAGTTTTCCAAGCTCAAGGAGTTCAATCTGTTCTGGCAGTCAAGTTTGAGGAGGGTTTCTTTATTTGGGCAGCTAAGTATCTCAGTGAAGAAAGGTTTGAAAAGGAGTCAAAAAAATTGTTTTGTGAGAGCTTAAAGGCCCGCGGGACAGTGGAGAAGGGTCGAGCCCCTATTCAACAAGGAAAGTAGGTCATAAGGAATGTATGTATGCAGAAAAGAGGCCTTAGTTGTCTCAGGTCACAGCGCAGGTGAAGAACGGATTATTAGGACGAGTTAAGGGTTGCCTCAGTCCGAGTTAAGGTAGCCGCAGGCCTAAAGTGTAGGACGAAGTCTTTGTTGTAGGTACAGTGGCATTAAGTGGAGGCCAAAGTTGTGGTAAGGTTTGTGGTACGGATGCCAAAGTAGGTTGATGCTAAGGAGGTTTGTTACTGGTTGGAGGGATCATCCATAGGGTTTTGGACAGCGTGTTAAAGCAGACTTAGTGATTGTGATTTGGGGCATCAAATCACTTTTGTGTGGGCTAACAAGCTTGCCCTAAGAACTGATTTCTTGTAGCAGTGAAGAGATGGTTATTGGGTTGTTTGTTGATGCGTATGATCAGCCTTTTTGGTGAAGAAAGAGACTGTGTGTTGCCATTTTGATCAAGCCCTAGTTCAGTCATCTTATGAGTTAAGGGATTGTATGGGCTTCCTAGTAAGCCCTAAGTTCTGTGGAATTTGCAGATCTGTGGGTGGTATAGTAAAGCCATAGATCAATCCTCCTAAGTTGTATTTAGGGACTGAGTAAGGGTTAGTTTTTGAATGCCCTAAGTACATTGAATGTCGTAAGTTGTTCACTATTGTGTGGGCAGATTGGTAGGTGCCCTAAGGACAGTGAAGTAGGACATTCATTGTTAAGTGGGTTGTACATTTGATGAAGCCCTAAAGACTGTTCTTGGAGCAGCAAGGAGTCAGTCAAGCCTGTTGTGTGTCAAGCCCTAGGTCTGTCATTCTTGGAGCAGCCAAGAGATAGTAAGAGGGCATATTTGTTGATGCCCTAGTTCTGTGATTTGGAGTAGCATATCAGAGAAAAGAGGGCAGCTAGTGGAAGACCCTAAGAGAAGTGATGTGTGAGCAACCTTCTCATTGCTAGAGGCTAGTTTGATGAAGTCCTAAGATCAATCATTCTAGGAGCAGCTAGAAGATTGATAGAGGCGGTATTGTCGGCTGAAGATGCAAGTATTCCGAAGTTGCAAAAGTCTTCTAAGCAGCAAAAGAGGTAGCAAAGGACCTGCCAAAAGTGATCAATATATGTGAACCAAAAGCACTGAGTGAACGCTCCTTCAACAAGTGAGTCAAGTGCACTTTGTTCAGGGAAAGATTAGTAGTCATAAGTTGTTGACTCTAAGCCCTAGTTTTCCTTGTATCAGGGTTGATTGTAAGGGTCGTGACTTATGGTACAGGAGCCCTATGTTTGTTGTATTAAAGTTGTAATATAACAAGTTTTGGGTTAAAAATTGTCTTGTGCACTCAGTTGATTCACTGCTATATGTTTTCCATTGTGCAAAGTGCTAGCATTGTGGTATTTTAGTGTGCTTATGATTGTGTTCTTAAACAAACTTGTATTTGAAGTGTTGAGGAAAAATCAACAAGTAACACTATTATGAGATTAAAACTCTAAATTTGGAAGATGTTGTATCTTTGTAGACAGTCCTAGGCTGGGGAACTGTGCCAAGCATCTAAAGTAAGGTTTTGATTTTAAATGGATGACTAGTGCATTAAACATTTAAACAGATGTGATTTCTAAGTATTTCTGAGCAAATTGAAGGGTTGATTTTCACTCTTTACAGAATTAATCTTTGAATTGATTTGAAAAGGAAATAAAGAAGGTATAATAACTTGCTAAACATTCATACTGAACATTTAATTTACCATATACAGCAGATGCGTGTAGAAGTTTTCTACAGCCAAACAGAACACAATCAAGAGATGACAGAAGGCAACAATTAAAAGATTTAGAGGAATTAGCCAGTTCAGTTAATTAATCTATTTTAATGATTATAACTTTGCAGGTGCTTTCAGGGAGATTTATATTCAATCTAGCCTTGCCCAAACTTCTATGTTACCTTGAACATGTGCAGAATTAAATATGAAAGACATAATTGATAACAAGACAAACTCACATAGATACATAAGATGTTCAGAATGAATCCAAAATCCTTCAATTATATTCAGAAATAGCTTTGAACATTACAAGCATGTCATTGGTTCATTACAAGGGTTCAACCCTGACTTCTTCGATCTACTAAGTACTTATAGATCGAAATTCTAAAAAATATCTTAAGTCTAAGCCAAAATTTATTACAAAATAAGATAATATCTGAAAAGGTTTCTTATTTACAAGAATAGAACTGGAAAATAGTTGTTCTAAACTGATTTGAATAGTCAGCACATAATTTTAGGGTGTTGTTTGATGATTGTTGTATTTGACTGATTTTCTCGTTTTTACTCCTCTTTCTCAGCTTACTGCTCCTCTTTTTCCTCTCACTAGTCATTGAATTTGCTACATTCTTTTCACTCGATGAGTTTAAGTAACTTATCCCATCTCTTTTTTGGGATAGAAAATTTTATCTCCCTCTTGTATGCCTCATCGCCTTCTATGTATTTTTCAAAGTACGCCTAGTGATGAACAAATGGCTGACATCATGCTGAATGAAAAGATCATACTCTAGGCCTTCTAGGAATGCTTTCCCACTGATTGTCCCTTTAACTTTAGAAAATTTGGTTCAATCTGTTGCTATCTGGTGCAATTTGTACCAATGTTATCGGAACCGAACCGGTTATCGAACCGGAAAACCTTGTGGACCGGGAACCGGTCGGAACCGGACCGGAACCGGAAAAAAACCGGAAAAAAAAAACCGGTTTACCAAAAACACATAAAATATTCATATTTTAAAGAAAAACCAGATATATTCATGTACATCCATATTAATCCAAACCATTTAAACACAAATATGCAAAAGTTTTCATTATATAGGTGCAGATAGCCAAAATAGCACTTAGTGCAAAACATCGTTGAACAAAAAATGTAACAAACATCAAGAAACAGGCTCTAAAAGGCCTTTATAGTCCAAAATAACATGTTAGATCATAGTATTATACTATAGCCTACAATACTACAAGCTACATATGATCAAATCATCAATCATCATCAGAATCCCTAAGTCACCTAATACGGGGATACGGGGATTCGAATAATCGGATACGGGTACGGTGACCCCGGAACAGGATACTTCTGGGATACGATACGTTATATATTATTTTATTAAAAAATATATATATTCTAAAATATATATATATATATATATATATATATATATATATTAAAAATTAGATATTTTTTACACAAATTCATACTTAATTCATTGATTTAAACATAGATTTATCTATCATCTTCGATAGTCAAGGTTTTGTTTGAGTGATGGGTACATTTTTAGTGGGTCATGATAGAGGAGTTTGACAACCAATGTCACTAACATCAAGATACATAGAGGGATTGGTGCTCTTGATTAAATATGAGTTCTATACCCTAATACATGACAAAATTCGATGGAAACATTGCAATAACCCAATCCTGAAATCCTGAAAAACTGATAAGTCTGCTGGATTTTGAATGAGATCTAAAATTCTACTTTCTCCATATGAAATCCAATGAGGTCGGAACCACTCTCAAACATCCTGAGTCATTTCATGGTAATGTTAAAAATTTAAGTAAAAGTGACATTATCCTTAATCTTCATTTTACTTTAAGAATTTAACATTACCATGAATAGTGTGAGGGAAATAGAGGGGGTGGGGGTGTTTAAGTAGCTTTAGGGGGGGCTAGGGTAGCGTTATTAACTAGGAAAAATAATAATTTAGAAAAAACATTTTAAAAATTAAGAAAAAAATTAAGAAAAAAAAAATTTTTTTTTTAGTGCCCAAGCTTGTGAACCAGTGGAACCGGTCTCTGAACCGGTCCGAACCGGACCGGTACGGAACCAGCCTGTTCAGTACCAAACCGGTCATTTCCGGTTCGGAGGGCCGGTTCGGACCGGTTTTGCCTCCAAACCGGTCGGACCGGCCAGTTTTTCAGAACCGGTTCGGTTCTGATAACATTGATTTGTACTGATAGTCTTCTAATGGAATCAATTGGCCAGTAGAATGTCTTAGAGGTGGAAGTCTCTTTTGTTGAAGAGTATTAAATTTCCTGTGAAATTTTCTAATATGGGCTTCCAAGTTTTGACACTTGGTTTCTAACTATAACATCAAATTTTTCTTTGTCAAAACTCTTCTTACCTCTAGGACAGTATCAATTTTGTCCTCAATTCCAAGTTCTTCTAGTTCTTCTTTACTTTTAGAATTCAGTACTTTAATTATTTTGCTTGCTTCTCCAGGCATATGCTCCAAATCTTCTTTGATTCCTGCGATGACTGCCTTTGATTTGTCCACCAACTCTTCCTGTTCAAAAATAATATGAATTGATGTCCACAGTTCAATCATGGTAGAATTGATATCAATCCAAATTTTCTCTTTTGCCTCTGCCAATGTCTGTGCAATCAATGACTCATTTTCATATTTTTCTATTTGCATGGTTAATATGAAATTCTTCTGAACTTCGCCCACATATGTGTTGTCAGCCCTTATCTTGTCATTTAGAACTTTCTCCAGTAAATTTCTAAGTTTTTCAATCTCAATATCTTTCAATGACATGTCTCCCATAGCTTTTGATAGTTTCTCTGCGGAATGTTGGCTCGTGGACTCTGTTTCTGTTGTAGACGCTGTTAGTGTTGAAGTCACCATTGTGGAAGTTGTTGCTGCATTACTGAGTTGTAGTTCTTTTTCCTTGATTAACTTTTCCATTTCAATTTACATCTTTTGTATCTGTATGTTCTGTTCAACAATCATCTGGAGCATGCTCTCCTTCTCCTTCTCTAACTGACTGACTTCTTGGGCCTGTGGATGTTCAGTTGTTGGCAGCTTTAATTGTTTCCTCAATGCCTGAATATCGGCATTTTTTCTCTTGATGATTTCCTCAGCTTCCTTGATGTCTTTAGGATCTAATCGTAACTTTATAACTAAATCTTCAAGTCCTTTGATTTTGGTGTCATTTGCTAAAGAAGACATCTTCTTCAATTTTAATTGGGAATGAATGTTGTTGAGAAAAGCCTGCAATTTGGAAGCTGCCATAGCTGAACTGGTCAAGGATGAATATATCATTTAGCTTGCTTGCTTATGAAGGTCAATCTAGTCAATAGGATGAATTTGCTTTGTGTCAATGTAATATCCCGAATGGGAAATAAACAGCTATACAAGCATACAACAATACAAAAAATGCCGGAAATAGAACATAAAGTAAATACACACAAAATGCCGGGAATGCTAAGCCATTTTATTAATCTGAGAATATAATGAGATACAATGGATAATCAGAATGAAAGCACCTATTCTTGCTCGAGGCAAGTGAATAACTCTCTCAGATATACAAGAAATGGCTGCTACAAGAGACTGCGTCCCAGCTGCTAGGAAATTGTCGTAAACTACTGCTACTGTGGAAATGAACTGAAACTAGGGGCTGATCCCCTCGCCGGAATGGGCTGAAAATCTGCAAATCACCTGTACTCACCAACCCGGTCCAAACCCAGAAACCATGACCAAAATGAATCACCTCCGAAAATCACCCCAGAAACCCTCCTCAAAGAAAAACGTTGTCCCTCCAGGCCCAGCGCAGATGCCAAATGAAATATGCTGAGATGAAGCCACAAACTCCCCGGAAAATCTCCAACTAGTAAAGACTGAGCCTCCACACCGAATCTCACTGAAACTCCTGCAGGAAACCCCCCACCGGAACACCTCCAATCAAGAACTGTGTCCTCTCTCCCAAGGACTGCGCAGTCACCAAAAGAAGCCCAGCTCCTCCACAAACCAGCAACCAAATCTCCCACAAAAGACTGAAGGAAAAACCTTGCCCGAGCAGGCACTCGAAGTCCCCCGGGGCTAAGGGCGAGATCTCCGACCGGAGACACTCAACGCACTAAACAGTGCTGCAGACAGGCTAAACAGCCAGCGTGCTCAAGAAGACCAAAGTCTAGCTCAAATATCATCAACAACAAGAATGCCAAATGAGATGGCTTTCCCACCTTTTATAACGCTGGCCCTCCTCAAAACCCTAACGTGGTCCCTCTCTCTCCCATGTGCTCCTCATAAGACTGCGCAGAAGCTCCTAGAGGCTACGTGAGCCCCCTCTCATACGTGGTGTGGACCCCCAAGGCTCCTCCTTAAGTTATAACGTTGCATCTACTAGGGAAACACTTTATTTTATTTAAGTGAGTTAGACCCCTTTTCTCACTTTTATTTATTAATAAACTATAGTCGACAAAACTATACAAAAATCAAATATTCCAATTAGCGGTGCTAATTAGGAATATTACAGTCTCCCCCGGCAAAACGTTGCTTGTCCTCAAGCAACTGGAGTGATGGATGCTGCAATATCTTCTCATTCTCCCAAGTGGCATCCTCATCCGGCAAATTCTTCCACCTTACCAAGAATTCCCGGACCGTCCTGCTCCGTAGCTGCCTCTCCCTGGTATCAATAATAGCCTCTGGCTGCAACACCAAATGCCCCTCGTCATCCGTGGGTGGTAGCTCATCCGTGACTGTACCCTGCTGGCCCAATGCCTTTTTCAGGCATGATACGTGAAAAATGTTATGAATCTTGCTGCCTTGGGGCAGCTCTAACTCATATGCAACCTGCCCAATCCTGCGTATCACCCTGTATGGCCCATAGAAGCGGGGCTTGAGCTTCTCGACCCCCTTCTGCTTAAGTGACGACTGTCGGTATGGCTGTAATCGTAGGTAGACCAAGTCTCCTACCTCAAACTGTCTCTCCACCCGACCCCTATCAGCATACAGCTTCTGCTGATTCTGCGTTGTGGCCATGTTATCCTTGAGAGCTCGAAGGATATCCTGACTCTCTTGGATCTAGATCTTGGCTCTCGGAGCCCTGCTAACACCAAACATCACGTCTACAAAAGATAAAGGATGATACCCATACAAAGCATAGAACGGTGACATACCAATTGACATGTGATGCGTCGTGTTGTAGCAATACTCTCCCAAATGCAGCCACTTCAGCCACGCTCGCTGCTGCCCGCTGACATAGTTACGCAAGTAGCCCTCTAGCCACTTGTTAACTATCTTTGTCTGTCCATCCGTCTGTGGGTGATAACTAGTGCTCAGTGTCAACTCCGTCCCCACTAGCCGGAAAAGCTCCTGCCAGAATCCGCCCATGAAGCGGCTGTCCCTGTCACTGACAATGGTCTTAGGTAGACCATGCAACCTGAAAATCTCCCTGAAGAACAGCTCGGCCACCTGTGCTGCTGTGTGGTGTGCGGATATGGCGAAAAAATGAGCATACTTCGTCAGTCGGTCGACAACGACATAGATGCAGTCCTTGCCCTGCACCATGGGCAACCCTGTGATGAAGTCCATCGATATGCTCTCCCATTTCCCCTCTGGAATGGGAAGAGGCTGCAACAACCCTGCCGGATGGCTCATCTCTCCCTTGTTTCTCTGACAAACATCGCACTCCCTGACATGCTGGAGTACGTCCTCCTTGAGGCCCTTCCATGAAAACCTCTCTCTGATGGCCCTATAGGTCTTGGTGAACCCCTGATGGCCTGCCAATGGAGAATCATGTGAAGCATGGAGTATCTTCTTCTTAAGCTGAGACCCCTCAGTCAAGAAGATCCTGTCCCTGTAATAGATAATCTCGTCAACCACCCTGTACCTGTCATCTGCTACCTGTCCATCCAACACCTCACATGCAAACCTGTCCTAGGAGTACTCCACCAACAGTCGGGCTCTCCAATCAGCGTCCAAGCTCATAAGAGATAACGTGGCCGGTCTCCGTGAAAGGGCATCTGCTACCACGTTATTCTTGCCTTTGACGTACTCAATGTCAAAGTCATAGGCTTGGATCTTACTGATCCACTTCTGTTGCCTCTCCTGCAACTGCTTCTGCTCCAGAAAGTACCTGAGGCTGTTGTGATATGTTCTCACCCTAAATCTGCCGCCCACTAAATACTGCCGGTACTTGGCCAATGCATGCATGATGGCCAGCATCTCCTTGTCATATATGGGATACAACCTCTCATGCGGAAGGAGTTTCCAGCTCTCAAAAGCTATAGGATGACCATCCTGCATCAATACCGCGCCAATCCCCTCCTGACGCATCGCACTCCAAAACAAATGGGTGCGTGAAATCCGGCAATGCAAGCACGGGGTAGCTACTCATCACCTCCTTGAGCTTATCAAAAGCTCGCTGTGCTGTGTCCGACCAACTGAATACCCCCTTCCTCGTCAAATCTGTGAGGGGTGCAGCAAGCTGTGAGAAACCTTTGACGAACTTCCTGTAGTAAGTGCAAATGCCAATAAATCCCCGAAGCTCAGTCACGTTCCTCGGCTCTGGCCAATCTCTGATGGCCCTAATCTTCTCCTCGTGGACTCTCACCCCGTCCACTCCTATGATATGCCCCAAGTACAGCATCTCCGTCAATCCAAACTCACATTTGGAGAGCTTGGCATAGAACTGCTGCTCCTTCAAGATGCGCAATACGGTCTCAATATGTTGGAGGTGCTCCTCCCAAGTCCTGCTATATATAAGTATGTCATCGAAGAAGACTAGCACAAACTTCCTCAGATGACCCCTGAAGATATGGTTCATGCACGACTGAAAGGTAGCGGGTGCATTGGTCAGCCCAAAAGGCATAACAAGAAACTCGAAGTGCCCATAATGACACCCGAAGGCGGTCTTAGGAATGTCCTGTTCCCTCATGAGAATCTGATGGTACCCAGATCTCAAATAAATCTTTGAGAAGAAGCGTGCTCCCCTCAACTCATCCATCAACTCATCGATCCTGGGAATGGGGTACCTGTTCTTCAGGGTCCTCTTGTTCAGAGCCCTGTAATCAATGCGCATCCGCAATGTGCCATCCTTCTTCACCAATACCACAGAAGAAGCAAAAGGACTCGTGCTCAGCCGAATGTGCCTAAGGGCCAGCAACTCCTGAATAGCTTGCTCAATCTCATCCCGATAGGCTTTGGGATGCCTATAAGGTGTGGTGATCACTGCCTGTATACCCTACTCCAGCTCAATGGTATGCTCAAACCCCCGATCCGATGGCTGTCCTAGCAGAATATTCCCGAATACTATGGCATACCTGTCAAGGATGGTATGTACCTCTGGATGCACTGCCTGTCCTATAGTCGTTGCCTCCAAAGCCCTCAGCTCTACTGCCCACTCTATGTCTCCCTTACGGAAGTTTGCCTCCATCCGATGTCCCGAAACAGTCTGAGGCAGGTATGTGTGCTGTCCCCATATCTTCTCATGCCTCCCTGTCTTGGGATCATCCCACTCCATCTCTAGGGCCTTCTAATCAGTTGTGACCTTCCCTAGAGTAATAAGCCACTGAACACCTAGTATCATGTTGGTGTTTGGAATATCGACCACAAAAAAATGGTCTGTCAATGTATAGGTGCCCATCGTCACTGATAACTCAGGAACATATCGAGCACACACCATGGTCTGATCTCCTGGGACCAAAACTGAAAATCCATCAAAACTCTTAGTGTGTATACCTCTCCGCTCAACCATCTGTGCATCGATGAAATTGTGGGTTGCCCCACTGTCGACCAAGACCGAGACTCGTTGGCCATGCACAGTCCCTCGTACGCGCAGTGTCAAGTACTTGGGAACTCCCCGCAATGCTGCTAGAGCTCCTCCAGTAGGTGCAAATGACGCACCACCTGATACTGGTGGTGGAGGTGGTAAGGTACCCTGCACTGCACAACTATCTCCTGCCTCCACATCATCCTCCTCATCATCTTCCCCGCTACTCTCGGAGAAGACCTTAATGAAATGTGCTTTCCCTGCAGCACATCTATGTCTCGGCGCCCATGACTCCTGGAAAGTGAAGCACAACTGCTTCTTCTTCAGCTCCCCCTAGCCTCATCATCATCCTATACTCGTCCAGGATTCCCCTTGGGAGGTGGAATCCTCGTGTCCTTCCCCTTAGGCTGGAAAGCCTGTCTCTGGGGGTAAGGTGTCCGAGTCCTGGGTAAGACATCCTGTAAATCTTGGGTCCTGCTGATGGCATCCTGAAGTGTAGCTGGTCTAGTCGACCTGACTAGGCCACGAAGTGGCTCTGCTAACCCCTCCACAAACATGTAGACCATCCAAGATGCAGATAGATCTGGCACCATCACTGAAACCCTCAAGAAATCTGAAATGTAAGTCTTTGGGCTCCCAGTCCGCTTGAGCTTCGTCAGCTCAACGAAGTGCTGCTCCGTATCCCTCCTGTCAAAATGCTCTATCACCCTCCGGGTAAACTCGGCATATGTCCCCACTGTAGAATGCCCGAGTGTAGTCATCCCATGAAACCACCAGTCCTGGGCCTCACCATCCAGATGTAAGGTTGCCACCTTAATGGCCTCTGACTGCGACATTTGATTAAGCTGGAAATAGATGTCCAAATTTTCTACCCAAGACTTTGTCGAACTATTTGATGAGCCATCAAACGTGGGAAAATGAAATCTGCTAGCTGCGCAGTGGTCATGATGATGATGCCTGTGCCCTCTGTGATGATCACGGGGTCTACCATCACGTTGGAGCTGAACATGATCTCTGAATGAGATAAGATCTCTGATCCCCGACCCGTGTGCCAGGTACTTTGCAATGTAGGCGTTCATTTGGTAAGGCTCAGGCTCTGGCTCCCGCTATGCTCTTGCCCCTATGTCCTCTGCTAGGAATGTGGGCATAGTGGATCACGTGGGTGCATGCGATGCCATAATGGGGATAGCATCACGCTCCGGCATATGGTGGGATGTGCCCGTTCCCTCACTGATCTAAAAACCCCTTGGGGTTTCCCGCTGCTTAACCTCTAACGTCGTGAGTCTCTGTCCCACCGTCTCCATCTGCCTCGACACATCCTGCATGTGTTGGAGGAGTGCATCTCTAAATCTCCTCGCATCCTCCTCGTCTGCCATAGGACCCTGCTGCTCTGTGTCCACCACAAGTTGCTCCTACTCTGTATCTATCACAGGCTGCTCCTGATCAGTATCTGTCACAGGCTGCTCCTGATCTACGTATAACTATGGCTACTCCTGATCTGTGTCCAACACTCGAACACGGTCCCCCTCGCCGTAGGTGTTCTCCAACCTATGCTCAACGTCTCTATATCTCTTACCCCTGTAACAGATGTGGGGTCTATCCCTCGGCCTCATAGACTGCTAGCTCCCCAGGTTGAGCCAAATGTATGCTCCGATACCACTGTAATATTCTGAAAGGGAAATAGACAGCAATACAAGCATACAACAATAGAGAAAATGCCGGAAATAGAACATTAAGAAAATACACATAAAAATGTCGGGAATGCTAAGCCATTTTATTAATCTGAGAATATAATGAAATACAATGGATAATCGGAATGAAAGCACCTATTCTTGCTCGGGGCAAGTGAAAGAAATCTCTCGGATATACGGGAAATACATTTGCCTCTGAGAAATTTGCGTCATAGAGCGCTAGAAGCTGCGATGGCTATGTGTATAGCTGCGGAAATGAACTGAAACTAGGGGCTGATCCCCTTGCCGGAATGGGCTGAAAATCTGCAAATCACCTGTACTCACCAACCCGGTACAAACCCAGAAACCATGACCAAAATGAATCACCTCCAAAAATCACCCCAGAAACCCTCCTCAAGGAAAAACGTTGTCCCTCCAGGCCCAGCGCAAATGCCAAATGAAATATGCTGAGATGAAGCCACAAACTCCCCGGAAAATCTCCAACTAGTAAACACTGAGCCTCCACACCGAATCTCACTGAAACTCCTGTAGAAAACCCCTCACCGGAACACCTCCAATCAGGAACTGCGTCCTCTCTCCCAAGGACTGCGCAGTCACCAAAAGAAGCCCAGCTCCTCCACAAACCAGCAACCAAATCTCCCACAAAAGGTGGAAGAAAAAACAGCACAGGAAACAAAAAATAAAGTCCCCCTGGGCTAAGGGCGAGATCTCCGGCCAGGAGCACTCAACGCACTAACTTGATCTTTGAGACAAGCTAAACTGACCAACGTGCTCAAGAAACCCAAGATCACAGCTCAAATATCATCAACAACAAGAATGCCAAATGAGATGGCTCTCCCACCTTTTATAACGCTGGCCCTCCTCAAAACCCTAACGTGGTCCCTTTCTCTCCCACGTGCTCCTCATAAGACTGCGCAGAAGCTCCTAGAGGCTACGTGAGCCTCCTCTCATACGTGGTGTGGACCCCCAAGGCTCCCCTTTAAGTTATAACGTTGCATCTACTAGGGAAACACTTTATTTTATTTAAGTGAGTTAGACCCCTTTTCTCACTTTTATTTATTAATAAACTATAGTCGGCAAAACTATACAAAAATCAAATATTCCAATTAGCGGTGCTAATTAGAAATATTACAGTCAAATGAAAACACAGAAGTTTTGTAATCTTCAATAGATTTAGCCATAGGGACCATTGCTTCCAAAAATGCTAATTGGAACAGGCACTTTTCACTGTCAAGGGTCGAAAGTAATCTGGTTTGAGTTGAGGAAGATTGCTTCCAAAACTATGCATATGTTAAAGTCTTTAGGGCCTCATTTTTCTTCTTCATTTCTAAGAACTTGGCAAAACTACTTTGTTGTTTTGGAGAAGAAGGGGAAGAAGGAGATTCTAATGTGTCTTCAGAAATGTGCTATGATGAAAAAGGTGACTATGCTGATATTACCACTGTAATACATTCTTTAGAAGTTTGAGCTTCTGAATATTCTTCTTCAACAGGTACAGATTTTCTCCTATTGAATACTTTCAATGTTGATCTCTGCAACTCTGACCCTGCCGGTGATATGCTTTCTCTTGGTCTCTTCAGTTCTTTCTATGTCATTCTTGGGGTTTCCAGTGTTGTTTGACTGGAAACTGGGTTTTCAATTTCCTGCAATGTATTCTCTATCCAGTCTTCCCTATTGGCAAGCTGCTCAATTTCAGGCTTTGCCACATGCATATATGGTGCAGATTTATGAGCAATTCTCATTGATGAGATTACTCCTAATGGATCATATGACCAAGTAAAACATAATTTAAACTTCATCTGACTCAATAAGTCATTGATCTCTTTCTCTGCAGCTCTAGTATTGACTATAAATGGACCAACTTGCGCTTTCAATTTAAACTGAGCCTTTTGTTTTCTAGAAACAAAATGAGCCTCATCCATATTTAGAATTTGTCTAATGTATTCCAATGCAAAAATCCTCATGGGGAGAAACACTGTAAATTTGTATGGTTGAAGCTCACAGCCATAAATTCTGAATTCAGTGAAATTTTGGTATAAATGCCAGTCTCCAACTTTTGTCTGCTCACATAGATGCTGAATTCTCTTGATCTCTATTGAAATTTTGGGGACTGCATCACTATTTGTCAAACAAGTAGCTATGTACAATAATTGATTTACAAAATCACTGAAAGAAAACTCTTCAAAAAATTTCCTCACCAAGGATGTCCAATGAATTACTGACAGAGGTTTACCATCAACATCCAACTTTTGCAAGAGAAAATTGAATCTTTCAAATTGATAATATAAAAACAGGTAAACCAAAACTGACTGGTGTTTAAATGATCCTTCTGCGCTGAACTTTAAAAACTGGTCATGAATAGTATCAGAAAGAAACTGATTGTAGTCGAACATAATTGATGGTTTTTTACTAGAAGAAAATACTGATAGAAAGCCCAAGATAACTTCATCAACCCACTAGTCACTAGGATATCCTAATAGACAAGACACAAAGGAAATAACTTGTATAGACATCTCAGGAAACATTGCAAAGGGATATGGAGGGTTAGTTTTGGGTAATTCTGAATCTTCTGGTAAAGATGATTCAAATATATGCGCTCTTTGTGGGAAAGTGAGTTTCTAGTCGATTTCCATTAAAGCATCAGAAGAAAAAGGGTGTAAGGAAGCCTGAGGATTTAGCTGAAGGGCTTGGCTAATTGACTCGGTTGTAATATGAAAAAGGGTTTCATTGTTTTGAGCAATTACAGCGCTTTGACTAGGAAGGTATCGGGATCCACACTAGGTTACAAATTCTGGGAGATTGTGGGTTTGAGGGAAGCAAAACTGGGGCAGTAGGGATTCCCAAAAATTGAAATCATCACTGGCATCTTCGAACTTTTGATATGCCCAATTGTGAAGTTCGTAGAGATCGAACTCACAATTGGTCTCTACAATCTTGAATTGGGTATCAACCACTGGTAATTCATCTAAATTGATAACAGGGGACAACAAAGGATTATCTACAAGGATTTTTGCTTTTCCTTTATGGGAAGCCATTAGGAAAATGAATTTCTGAGAAAATGGAACAGAGTTACCCGAAAATATGGTGGTTGGAGTTCTTTGTTCGCTTGAATTTCTACTAGCAGTAGCGTTCTGGTGAATTGCAGTAATAAGTAGAATTGGCAAAACAGAAATTAGAAATGGATAGAAACGTTTATGAAGAACAAATAACGGTTTCTTTGGTGTTTAACCGTTATTAGCCCGGGGGTATTAAATGCAGATAAACGTTGGTGGGAATTTTAAATGCACAACGGTCATGTGCTAAATGTAGCGGGAGGGATAGCGATGATGAAATATTTAGGGACGTTTGGCAGGTGACAAAAATGGCAAAATGTGTGGATGACGGGAAGTATAGATGGCGGGAAAAGGAGCAGCGAATGAGTGGTTTGTGGGGATTGGGGGTGTACCATGGTAAGTGGTATATGGTAGAGGAGGGTCGCAATTGTTGCGAGGTTGCCACATAATAGAAGTGGGATTAAATGAATCCGCTTTGCGGACCCCCCCCCCTGTACATGTTCGAGGATGTGGGGGATCCCGCTATCGAGCGTAAATCGTTGATCAACGCGTGCTTGATTTGCGCTGTTGATTGTTGCACCTTTCTTAAATGTCGACAATCGACGGTCAAATCAAAACAACTTTATTATATTAAATACAAAAACAATTAAGCTATGAGGGGCGACATTTAATTATGTGCGCCTTTTGGGATTTTTTTTTTTTTGTTTTTTTTATCCCTTTTATTTATTTTTATGACTTTTTTTTATTCTCTTTTGTTTCTTTTGTTTCTTTTTTCTTTTGGTATTTTTCTTTTTTTTTTAACATAAAAGCGAAAAAACTAGAAAATATTGACAGGGTAAATATAAGTTACAACATCGACTCCATCTGGGAACTTCTTCCCCTTGCGTGTTATCGCTCCTTGCCACCTACACCTACCTACAAGTCAGTGGAAAAAGCCTTCAACCCCACAAGGTGTGGTTGGTGGCAAGGATCTCAGAGAAGGGGTTGTCACACTAATCTCGACTCTCTCTGTTTTAGCTCTCTCTTAGGTCAGCTAAGGGGGGTGGTCCCTAAAGTGAAGAAACTAAGTTAAAAGAATGTGAGGTTCTAGGAGAGTGTTATAGTGAAGATGGATTACTTTTAAGGATTTATGAGCAAATATGATGTGAGCAACATGAAATAATAATGACAATCAAAAACCACAAACCAGTGCCTTATACAGAATTCTCTCTCTCTCTCTCTCTCTCTCTCTCTCTCTCTCTCTCTATATATATATATATATATATATATATATTTGCTCAAAGAGTAAAATGTAATGCTCTCAAAAATTGAAAGCAAAGTAACCCTGAAATGCAAACAAAAGATTGTTAGCACAAGATATTGCAAGATACAGAAATTCCTTTGAGATAATCAAATTTGGGAATCAAAACATTGAAACATATCTTGCCAAAACTCCACAATTAGTAATTAGCTCAAAAAATGTGAACAAGGAAATGTCAAATGTGAAATTAGACTTGAAACATAAAGAGAAAGCACTTGTTAAGAGAATTACAATACTTGCTTTTGGAATAAACTTTGCATATGAAAACTCAAGACCATCAAGAGAAGTAAAGTAAATATGATGGATAGTGCTCTTGGTTAATTTTATTATTAGTTACCTCTACAACAAGATTGCAAATGAACTCTTCAATTTTCAGACTTCACCCTCGCCCAAAGATATGGATCCCACAGTGAGGAGTCAATAAAGGAGTAGAGGATCCCTAAGATGTCTATTCAACCAACTTATGTTGGAGGTAAATTTGAGTGAGTGTTCATTGTCCCAATTAAATTGCTACGTGCAATGTTTCAAAAGAAATAGAAATGAGAGTGTGCTCGTTGCAATAACAAATTAAACTTGAGAAACAAGAATGGAAATAAGCTCATATGTGTTGCACCAATAAATGAAAGTAGGCAAGTTAAGTGAAATAGATTTTCTTTATGATACAATTGTTTCAAGTGAGAGATAATGCTTCAATAGTTACCAAAATATGTAGCATAAATGGACCAAACAATGAAACATGTGCCTAAATAACCATGAAACAATTATAACTTGCCCATAATATAAATCATTCACACATAAAAGAGATTTGCTCAAGTTTGCAAATTTTGGAACTTATGCATGTTAGATTGTTTTTAGACACAAAATTTAGTGAATGAAATGTGGAGTGAATATGTTGTTAATTTTAAGCATGCATGTGATGGAAATAAGCATAAAAGAAACTAGAAACAAAGTCAATCCACCCACAAAAGGTTCTTCCTCTTCAATTGAGGAAGGGGGATGCCATGGGAAAATTTCCCAAGCTCCCTCAAGAACATAACTTTCTTTTATTAGTGATTACAATGATTAGAAAAGATGCCTCTAAGAAGGCTTCCCAAGAAATGAAAAGAAATTTTCACAAAGATAAGAGCTTGGAAAATCTAGAATCTCCCCCCCTGAGTAGGACAACGAAAGTAAATGGAAAAACCCTCTAAATCAAAAAATTTGCAAGCCTCAAAGGCCCATGGCCTAGATAACTTGTTGATGCCCCTATAGAGCTCGCGACCTCCTTAAAAAATTAGTCCTTGAGTTCATGGAAGGTCTTGCATGCAAGATTATTAGTAGTTTTCTGACACCTCTTCTTCAAACTCTTCGTTGTCGAAATCTCAAACCTATGGGCTTCCAAAACAAAATCAATTAATAGCGTAAAAAAAAAAAGCAAAATAAAACGGTATTATATTACAAACTAATGTACAAAACGCTAGCTCAAGTAATGGGAGTGAACCCCCATACTTGCCCAACTTAGAAATTGCACTTGAAATAGCTTGTATAACTTTGGAAGCTCTAAAAAGAAGTATTTTAAATTTTAAATGAAGTAGATGATCAAGTAGCTAGAGAATGAGAAAAATCCCTCTTGGTCTTCCTTTGATGAAAGACTTGGGGTTGAAAATAGCTGAGTCTTGGATCGCTTTGAATCTAGAAGTGAGTTGGTCTATGTGAGACTTCTCCCATGCCCGGATGGATTTCATGCACACAAAACAAATAGATTTTCCCTACACACTTGAACAAATATCAGTTTGTAAAAGGATTAGAGCATCATAATGAATAAGATAAACCAAACATTCCTCCGAAAATGACTTGGCAAGCTTATTTCTAGAATACTACTCTAAATCAATGATACATGTAAGATATCTTGCATGTATCAATCCAAGCTAGATGGCAAATATAAACTAATACTGATCAAACATGTAGATGAATTCAAACACAATAGCAATAGTATGGAAAGAAAGCACTTCATAACACCAAGAGAACATCCCCTGAATAGCCCCAAAGTCTTGATTTTATTGACATGCAAAATGGCGTTGTTTCCTCAAGCCCAATAGCTCATAACATGATACAATAATGAGAGCCAAAGCTTATTTAAATAGGAAAATGGAAGCCAATCCCAACAACCAATCCATAAGATAAGTGGCACATAACTGTTAATCCCAGTGAAGTGGTCAAATTACATGTGGCAAAGATGACTGCCCCATGTGGCTCCAAACTGCTATAGGTGGCATCCAAAATGGGCAGCGTACATACTTCTCTGCCTATGCATATTTATTAACTCACAAAACATTCCATAAAACTGATCCTTAACTGCTGCATATTGAATTGTTGATGCCATGTGTGAGTTTGAGTGGAGTGGAGAGTGGAGTAAACTTACACAAAATACAAAATCTGGCAGCCAACATTAGTTATATCAGTCACCAAATTGATGTGTATCTTCTTGGGTCTGCGCGCTAGTTAAAGTATAAGCGTTGACTGTGTGTTAACTGCCCTCCCAAATTTGCGTATTAACTACTAACTGCAGCTCCAAACAAATCTGTGTATTAGCTTTTCATTGGCTGCCTCTAATTGATAAGTACATGCTGGAATAGACTGATGTAGGTTGCCAATGCACTGTTGTAGGTGGTGGTGAACACTGGCGGTGTGTGCTCCCTTGAAGATCAACGCTGATTTTTTTTGTTGCCAAGTATGAAATATGCAGGTGATGGAGAGACAAACTCCCAGCGAATATTCAATACAAAAATAAAGTGACACCTCCCAAATTGAACCAACAACGACCATGCGTTGAGCTGCCAATTAACTTTGTGTACATTGTTTCTTAATTTGCTGCGTATGACTGAGTATTTGGGCAGAATATTATCTTAGTGGAGCTAACAAATAAGTGGAGTTTAGTGGAGAACAAGTGGGAGACAAGGTCTGTTCCATGTGGCAGTCTTGTCCCAACTTTCCTTTCACAAATACGTAAACTGATTTTAACTTCCTTTTTTGATGATCCGTGGACTTGGCTAACTTGAGCTCCCATGTGGCTGCCATGTCACACCTTCTGTCCCCCACTAACTTTGTTAAAGTTTCAACTTTATAAAATGACTTGCACTTTAATTCCACTATGTTCAAATTAAATCCAAAGTGAAAATTTAGCCATACGTATATCTCATGAGTTCTTTTGACTTTTTTGGAATTTTATTTTTACTTAAATTTTTTACTTGAGCTTGTTGTACCTTATGTGGTGGGCCCCACATGCTTTCCACATCATCTTTGACCTCCTCTCAATGCGCCTTGTCACTTGGTTGACTTATTTTGACTTTGGAAAAAATTATGAATCTTTCCAATTATTGATTTTTTTCGAATTTTTTCTCATTTCTGCAACTGACATTAGAAAAATTGGCTTTTGAGGGGGTATAAGTCACTTTTTTACCCTCAAAGTAGGTCCTAGGATAATTTTGGGTCTCTGAGGATGATTTTCAAGTAGTCACAAGCCCCAAACATTTCCTAAGGCCACTTATTTACATCATTACATAGAAATTAATTAAAAAATCCCATTTTGAGGGAAATTTTTAATTATTAAAAAATTCTACTTAGACCTAGTCAAATTCTACGAAATTTCAGAGATGACCTAGCATGGTAATATACATTGACTCTAGACACTAATATGCATTAGGGTCTCAACCTTCAAGCCATCACCCCGACTTTGGGGTAATGCAATGAGTGAAAAAACCTAGAAAATTATTCGTTGCTAAAAAGAAGGAATAATTAATTAAGTAAAAAAAACACTCCAAGGTGTACTCGCTTGCTAATCGAGTCCCCACATCCTAGGCCCGTTACATGGCTTTATTCATCATGCTAATGACATTTATACAATATCCCCATAGGGCTGCCGAATCTGAGGACTAAAGTAGAAAATGATAAGAAGAAGAAGTAGAGTTTAAAAACTCTGTTGAACTGATGATATCTGATGGTATAAATGTCTTTTGGTTCATCCTTGGGCTTGGAGTATTCGCGATACCATCAGGTGCTACTCCAGTGGTTAACACTGCGGAAATTTAAAGGAAACCATAAATGTACAATGATGAGGATTGCATACATTTAGTGCTGATTATAATGCTTGAGGTATTGCCCATTGACTGGCAATGAGGAATATTGTCCTTCCAGGTTCCGTAAAATGAATGTATTGTTACCCTTCACTTCTACAATGCTGAAAGGTCCCAACCATACATTATCAAACTTTCTGTGCTTGCCTTTTTCCTCTCTTCTGGCATCACATCTCAGCACTAGGTCTCCTTGTCTGAAATCTCTTTCTCTAGCCTTCCTATCAGACAAACTCTTCATTTTATCTTGATATTGTCGAATTTTATGTTAAACTTCATCTTTGTCCTAATTCGGCTCAATGATTTGATTGATTCTCCTTGAAAAATCATCAGCTTCTTCATATGACTCCTGCAAAAATTTCATAACTGGAAATGCTAACTTTGTTGGGAAAATTGCTTCAACCCCATATACAAGTTGAAAAGGAGATTTACCAGTAGATCTTTTAGGTGAAACTCTGTTTGCTCACACTACATATTTGAGATGATTGTCCCAACTCCTTTTGTGATCTACGAATATTTTCTTAATAACTTTAATCAGACTTTTATTTGATGATTCTACTAACCCATTACCCTATGGATAATAAGGTGTAGAATGATGTAATGGAATTTGATATTTTTGACAGAATTTTATCATTTTAATACTACTGAAAGCTTGAGCATTATCCATAACAATTTGCCTTGGGCAACCAAATTTGGACAAAATGTATTCTTCAATGAATTCTATCACCACTGTATAAGTTGCATTCTTAACAGGAATTGCCTCTACCCACTTGGTAAAATAATCAGTGGTTGTTAATATCCATCTATGTTGATTGTTGGAAGCTGGAACTATTTCTCCTATGAAATCTAATCTCCATTGTAAGAACGGAGCTTCAACTGAAACAGGACCAAGGGGAAGTGATGCTAACCTCTGTTTTCCAGAAAATATCTGACATGGGATACAACTCCTCACCTTTGATCCAACCTGTACAAACAATCTGGGCCAATAGAAACCTGCACTCAGAATTTTATATGCGGTTGTCTTCCAAGCATAATGTCCTCCACAAATGCCTTCAATAAACTGCTCAATTACTCCTTTAGTTTCATTCTCAGTCAAACATAATAAGAGGATATTCAAAGGATCCTTCCAATACAAATTTTCACTTATGATACAATACTTCATGGTGTTTAGTCTAATAGATCTGCATTGATTCTTTGTGAATTCAAGAGGATACTCAAAATCACGAAGAAAATGCACTATGTCTTTATACCAATCTGAAAGTAAAAAAATTTCATCAATATGTAAAGGAAGAGGAACAGGACCTGCACTCGAAGAAGGTTCTTGTGGATTCTTCTCACCTGAAATATGAGAAAGTTCGTGTGGATTCTTCTCACCTGAAATCTGTATGATAGTGTTGATACCAAGTATCTTACAATCTGATTCAGCCAGAAATTTAGCTAAACCTTGTCCTTTCACCAACTTGGTAGGTCTGATATCTAGATCAAACTCCAGTATCTTAGCAATCCATCTTCCCCTCTTTCCATCTCTATAAGGTTGAGTTAAAACTGTTTTTACTGCATTGTTGGGGACATAAGCAATTATAGGAGAATGTAAGACATATATCCTAAATGCTTTCAAAGCTTGCACCAAGGCATAAGCTTGTTTCTATAAGATGTCAAATCTTAGTTCAGCATCTCTCATCACCTTATTGAAAAAGGCAATTGGTTGCTGATATTGATCATCATTCCTTTGTAGTAAAACAACTGCTATGGTATCATCTGAGGCAAAGGAGAAGATACTAAAAAGTTTTGTGTAATCTGAACTAGCTAGTAGTACTGGGGCTTCTGAAATGGCCTTCTTGATCTGTGAAAAAAAATATCTAGCCTGTACGGTCCATTTCACTTCATGATCCTTTTTAAACATATTAGTAATATATTTCACAATCTCAGCATAATTAGGTATAAATCTTCTCAAGAAATTTATTTTTCCTTAAAATGATTGAATTTCCTTTTTGTTTCTAGGTAAACTAATTACCTGAATTGTTGAAACTCTTTTTGGGTCGATAACAACTCTTTCCTTTGAAATTATATGTAGTTTTCCTTCTTTCATTGCAAAAATTGGCCTTTTGGGATTAAGAGAAATCTCATATTTCCTGCATCTTTCAAAAACTTTCCTCACGTGTTTCAAGTGTTTATCATCAAAATCAGAAAATACAGTTAAATCATCAAGATAAATGACAATAAATTTATTCATCTTATCAACAAATGTCAGAGCCATTGCTCTTTGAAATGTTGCTCCAACGTTGATTAAACCAAATGGCATCTTGGCATACTTAAATTTGCCCCATGGAGTTGTAAATGTTTTCTTTTCTCTGCCTTCTTGACTAACCAAAATCTGGTTATATCCAGAGAAACAATCTAACATTGAAATCATATTTGAACCTGATACTCTCTGAAGTAATTGGTCCATTTTTGGTAATGGATAATTATCCTTTAAAGACAATTTGTACAGATTCCTAAAGTCAACAACAGTCTTATTTCACCATTTTTATTCCTAACAGGTGTTAAAATTATGCAACTGAGGTCAAATTCCACTTTGAACAGCTGAGATGGTCGAGATCATGATTGCATTAGATTCTTCTTTTCAAGAGGACCAAAATCGACCTATAGGTCGCCCCAATCAGTTAAGCAGAAGATAAATTTTGAATTATTTTATCTATTAATGTGTAATAGAATGGGTCGGCCTAAGCACATGTGGAATTACTATAGTCGGCCTTAACCCCAAGTGGACCCACTCAAAAGCCTATAAATAGAAGCAACCTCAAGCTCATTCTTATACTTGCTCAAGCGATCTTCTATTTGCATTCTTTGTTTTGGTTCGTCCATTCTGTTTTGGCTCACACAGGTTCGATGAAAAGAGTTCGCGCAGGGTTCGAAATCACAGGTCCGAAGCTCGCGCAAAAATTAGGGTTTTCTATTCTGGCCGTAGGCATAGAACTGACAAAACCGGGCTCTAGCCGCGGGCACAGTGTGTTATGCCTATGACCAAGGTGTCATAGCCGCAGGCACAAAATGGCAAAGTAACAACTAAGGCTTTAGGGTCAAATCAAGATGATTTGGGCCATAGCTGCAGGCACAGTGTGTTATGCTTGTGGCTAGGGTGCCATAGCCGCAAGCACATTGTGCTATGGGTGCAACTAAGGGATTTCTGAGTAGATTTGGGCTAGATCAACCCCACTTGCTCGCGCAGTGCTTTCAGCACCATCCACTCAATCATAGATTTTCGTGATCACTCATTGATAACATCCTGAATTCAGATCTAGAATTTGACAGTTGATTTTAGTTGACTTCAGTGATCTATTGGATCCGCATTTCTTACTGGTGTAGATCTGTTCTATATATTTCCATTGCATATCAGGCCCTCAAAGATGCATCTAAAGTTTCGACTCAGTGACAGCAGTGTTCAACAGTATGCTACAAGCAGTGACAGTACATTACAGTTCTCAGAATCAGGATCCTTCAACAGAAGTATGTTTATGGTTATATTATGCATATGCTAGTTGTTTTACTGCATTAGGAAAATATGGATCAATGGATCATTGTACTCTTGTTTGTTGAATCATTTGATGACTATCTAAGAACAAGAATTTGCAAGGATTTTCCCCACAGTGGGTTTTTCCCTGGTCTTAGACCAATCCTAGTGTCTGTATGTGTGCAAGCTTTTCTTCCTTTGTTCCTTTATGTTCTGCTGCATAGATGATGATGATGTTATTGTTCTTTCTACATAGTTGCATATATTGATGGTTAATAGTGTAAATCCGAATAATGATATAATGATATGGGGTGAACTTGATGTGTTTATGATGAAATGCAACTATCAAAGCAAAGATCAACGTAGCCCTGTGAAAAATTAACAACAGCAGCTAGGTTGGCTATCCATTTAGAATATCTTAAGGGAAAATTTATTTTTGCATCCAATAACTTCTTTACTTCTTTCTTTATGATTGGAAGCGAGATTGAATTTATTCTTCTTAATTTTTGCTGAAATGGTTTAGCTTCTGGTTTGAGAGGAATTTTATGCTTAATAATGGTTGTGTCATAGGTTTTCAATTCTTCGTATGACCATGCAAATAAATCTCTATAATGTCTAAAAAGATTGATATATTTGTCTTTGATTTCTTGAAGCAATGATGCTGAAATTTTAACATTTCTGATTTCTTCGGAAGTACCAATATTACGGTCTTGAACATCTTCTTGTTGTGAATTTAGCATTGAATTTTTTGAGACATCATTATGATCAAAAAAAATTTCAAGGGGCACTAATCCTTTTGGAATGTAATTATTTGATAATTGAATGATATCATGATAAGCAATTTATTGTATTAAATGTGAATCTTGATCATCTTCATTTGATTTGATTTCATCAATGTGTTCTTCTTCACCATGTAAAGCAGAAAATTCATCTATTGCTTGAAAAAAGCTTTTTAACTGCTCATCATCTTCAAAAACTTGCTAGTGTTTCATATTGTCAAGAATGGAAGGTATATACTTTACTTCAATTTGATAATGTAATTGCAGAGGATCGGGAATTTTGAAAGAACTAGCAGAAATTGCTAAAGCATCAGCATGAATATTTTTTTTCATGGGATTGATGTGATATTAAAGGCTTGAAAATAATTTTATACACAATCCCAAACTTCATTCCTATAAGCTCTAAGCCTAGGATGCTTAGTTTGACAAAGATTTCTGATTTGTTTTACAATCAACTCTGAATCACCATATACTGCCAATTTTTGAACTTTCAGACTCTTAGCTAGCTCCAATCCTAAAATTAGGGCTTCATATTCTGCCACATTGTTTGCGACTTCAAAATCTAATTTAAAAGATTGGGTTATATTTTTCTTATCAGGAGAGATGAGTACAATTCCAGCCCCAGCCTCATCTTTGGAAAATGCCCCATCAAAATACATTTTCCAAATGTCAGTATTTGAAAGTTGACGGGTATTGACAATTTCTTCAATGTTGATTTGAGGATTTAGAAGATCATTAGCAGCCAAAGTAAACCATCCAAAGTCTTGATCAATTGCATAATTGGATGATTAATTGTTTGATTTGCTTTACAAATTGTATTGATGAATCTTACTTCTATGTATAGTCTTAAATGTTCACCTCTATAGACTGGGATTGTAGCATAAGACATGTCCATTTCCAAACTTCCCCCTAACTTGGCACAACAAGATCTTGACAATAACATTCCAAATTTGGGGGGAATATGTGTAACAACAATGTCCAAGACTATACTCTTGACAGGGATCTGAGCAAGTGTTACAACTAAATCCTTAATTAATCCAACAAGGTACTTTCTTGGAATCAAAAGTATACATATCATGATATGGTCTAGTGATTTGTAATTGAAGTTGATCCATGATTACATTAGGCATTAAATTATGGGAAACACCAGAATCTAACATACAATTATATAAAAAGTAATCATGAATTTTCAAGTAACATAAAAAGGAGGTACACTTTCATCAATCATATCTGAACTAGGACCAAAAACAACTGAAGGTTTTTCATCCTATAAACTAATGACATCCCCCTCTGCATCAACACTTGAAGATTGAATTCATTTAGAGACTTTATGTTTATTACCTGGATTTTTGGAGAGTTCAGATAATCGGATTGGAATTTTAACTCTCTCTAACTCTTTTTCAACATTAAAAACAGTTGCAACAAATTTTTCAGAAGTATTTTGTTCTTGTAACTGATTCTGTGGTTGAATTGATGATGTTTGTGTTTCAGCTGCTTTTACTTGAGCTTCATCAAAGGTAACCTTTTTGACCGGTCTACCAGGTCTTGTTCTTGGTCTTAAGTCATACCTTCTGTTTAATTCAGCAATGAGGAATTCAAAAAAAATAAATATAAATAAATAAAAACTTGATACTTGGAAATTTGAGAATTTTCTTGATTTTGAATCAGAGACTTACCTTGACCGATTGGAACAATAGCATTTTGTGAAGATGGATATTCAAAATAGTTGATATCATTTGTATTGATAGAAACAGTTTCGTCAAGGTCTTGATCATCAATCATCAGGGGAGGTTGAATTTTGGTGATCAGTACTTGGTCTTTACAAAATTTGAGACTGAAAAGATCTTCTATATTGAACTTGTGGTCTATTTGCAACTTGTTGGGTTACTCTACGTTGAGTTTCCATTCATGAGAATCTGTTAGACATGTTTCCAAGTAAAGAGGTTATTTCATCAATTTTATGTTCTTCATCTTTAGTTTTTGATGATGAGGTGCTTTCTTGTCTAGCTTTCATTCTCTTTCCAGCCTTTCTTTCCTTAGCTTTCAGTTTAGCAAATGCTGACCCTTTAGCTTCAACTTCGATTGCATTAGTTTGCACGTCTGCTAAAGTTTCAGATTTTCTCTCCCTAAGCATTACAGCAAAATCTTCTTCAAATTCTTTGGAAAACCTAACTTTAGCATCAGCAACTAGAGGTTTACAATCTAGTGGCATCTTGTTATAATTTTTATTGAATCTCTTAATGAAATCAGCTACAGGTTCACTAGGGTTCTTTTTCAAGTCTTCAAATTCTGTTTAATAGTAAACAGGATCCTTTTTTATTTCCCGCCGATTTTTGAAAATGTTGATTAGTTCAACCCATGAATTAATGGAATTCGTTTGTAGTTGTATGAACTTTATTCTAACATTTCCTTCAAGTGATTGAACAAAAAGTCTTGTGTAGACATCTTCATGCTCAATATTCATGTTATCAGCGAAATCAAAAAATGCAGCCAAGTGATCTTCGACAGATGGCCCAGTCTCTCCATTAAATCTAGGTAAATGTTTTAAATACCCATCAGGAAAAGCATGAAGTTGGGTTGTTGGTGGAAGAACTAATGTTGCATAACGTGCTGCTACAATTGCTTGAATACCAACCATTTGGTGTTGTGATGGAGTTGTCTTTTTTTGAGAAACAACTTTAGGGGAAGAAGGGGGTGATGAAGGTTGGGTTTGTAGATGAATTGAGGATTAATAACTAACTTCTGAACTTCAGGTAAAACCTTTTCAGATCCTTAAAAGCTAGAGGATTAGTACAAATACTAAGTTCCTCTTCAGATTTAGTAGAAGTAGATGCATTAGAGGAATTTTGAGGTCTAAAATGGGCCTCCTAAGGAAATTATAAAAAAATAGTGGAAATAATATAATAAGATTAGATTACATCATCAAATTTCGAGCGGGAACACTCGTTGGATGCATAATTTGATTCCTCATCCGAGGAGTACCCATGTTGCATACTTCCAATGGACCCTGCTACAAGAAAAATGATAAATACATGAAAAAACGTAATTGCAATCACGTTTTTTCATGTATTTCTCATTTTTTGTGTAGCAGGGTCCATCGGAAGTATGCAACATGGGTACTCCTCGGATGAGGAATCAAATTATGAATCCAACGAGTGTTTCCGCTCGAAATTTGAGTAAACACTTAGGGAGATAAGTTGAAAAAGTAGTTTTATTATTTTATTATTTTTAATATTTTTACATTTTTACCCCAAAAATGGTAAATCACCCCCCATGGTTGACATCATCATATTGAATCCTATTGGTTCTTATAAAGTTTATTTTGGTTGTACCTTTTTCATAAGAGGCCCATTTTAGACCTCAAAATTCCCCTAATGGATAAGTATGTACAAAAGAAGATGTAAAATGAGTTGGTTTAAATTCAGAAAGAGAATGTTTAGGATCTTCTTCACTGTCAAAAGGTTCCAAATGGGAATAAGGAAGTTGAAAGGCCTCAAGTCGATAGACTAAAAGTGCAATTTGAAGATCTACTCCTCTTGAAAGAAGTTATAAAACTTTTGGAGGAAGATATGGTAATTCAGCAGGTAATGGAGTTGACTGTGAAGGGTCAGATTGTGAAGGTACTTCAAATAGAACAGAGGCAGAACAAGCAAGAGAGGCTTCTAACCTACATCTAATAGACGTAATTCTAAATAATCTCTCTGGATCTGATAAAGGAGAGAAAAGCTTTGGATCTGACTAAGATCTGGTATGCTTGCGTGAAGCCAAATTTAATATGTAGAGTCGCCAGGTGAAGAATTTTAGCCTACTAACCTCTTATTCATCATTAAGAGGTAAGTATGATCGTTGTCTCAGGGAAACAAACTTCAATCTCCATTCCCCGGCAACAACGCCAAACTAATGTTGTATCTTTGTTGACAGTTCTAGGTTGGGGAACTATCCCAAAGCATCTAAAGTAAGGTTTTGATTTTAAATGGATGACCAGTGCATTAAACCTTTAAACATATGTGATTTCTAAGTATTTCTGAGAAAATTGAAGCATTGATTTTCATTCTTTACAGAATTAATCTTTGAATTGATCTAAAAAGAAGAAATAAAGAAGGTATATAACTTACTAAACATTCATACTTACATTTAATTTATCATATACAGCAGATGCGTGTAGAAGTTTTCTACAACCAAATAGAACACATTCAAGAGATGACAGAAGGAAACAATTAAAAGATTTAGAAAACTTAAATATGCAGAATCAAATATGAAAGACATAATTGATAACAAGACAAACTCACATAGATGCACAAGTTGTTCAAAATGAATTGAAAATCCTTCAATTATCTTCAGAAATTGCTTTAAACATTACAAGCATGTCATTGGTTCATTGTGAAAATTCTATTGCAGTATCATGGTTTACTTCTCCTACTTGATTTAAATTATACAAGTTATCTTCAAAAATTAGATTCAAAAAATGCCGAAGTAAACACAACTAATGGTCGACACATGCAGATCATTTACTGAATACTACGCTCATTCAAACAAAGTGACACATGGATTTTTGGACATAAGTCCCCGGAAAAACCCAAAGCGGGAAAACCGGTGCAGCAGATATGAGGGTTTATTTTATTAAGTAGATTCTGAGTATAGCAAATCTGGGTTCCAGATTTGGAAAACCCAATAGAGAATAAAAGAATTCTGCAGCTAACCTGTTGTTCCAAGACCAAATATCTGATTGAACCACACCCTAAAACAGGATTTACAAGACTCAGCCCAGATCTGGCCCTAGACACATCAACACTGCCCCTGAAGCCCTAGCATTAGCCCTGCTAGGCTCTGTGTGCTACTACACTGCCCAGAGAGGGACTGCTTAACCCCAGAGAGGGTGACACAGGCCTTATGCTGGCCCTGGAGACCCTCTGCGTAATTCTGAAACCCTCTGGAGCTGCAGCGGTGCCCTTTCCTTGGCCTGCGTAGCTGCTCTCCGCTCCTTTGCACTGTCATTGTTTGTTGCTCCTCTGCCTCTTGATGACTCTTTGCCCCAGGATCAGATCATCCCCTTAGCCAATACTACCCTTCACTGCAGAAAACTCCTTCAGAAATTCTTAGCAAACCCTGCCCTAGAATTCCAGATCAGTCTCTCAGTTCTGCGACTGTTTGTGTGTCTCCAACTGACCCTCAAGCCTTTCTCTTATACTTTTTCGATGATCTCATCAACGGCCGAGATTAAAACACTCATCAACCACTGAGATTAAAATACTGCTTGATCTGTGTCATTTAGAACATTTCAGCACATGTGTTAATTAATTCACTTTAATTATTTAATTTTCCTAAGTTTAGACTTAGGAAATACATTAAAATAATTAATTATTTGAATAACTTGAACACCAGTTGAAATTTCTCCAAACACTTTATGGGTTTTGGAGTTTAAGTGTGTCTTAGACCCTCCACGAAGTTTCACGGCTAGAGCACACCCGATGCTACACCAACTATACAAAATATCAACACTCCCTCTTAGCACAGAGTGTGCTCTAGCAATACATCCACACCATGTGCTGCAAGATCTTGAAGTTGGTTTCTGTGTTGTTGATGCTTGGCCTGCTACCCTCCATCCATTGCACTACTACTTTCTGTATAGTTGCCCATGTCACTGCCACATCTGTATTGCAACTCCCTCTCAACTTGTTGCCCATAGCACTACCACTGCTAACTGCTGCATTGCAACTCAGTTGCCGAGAAGTAAGCAACTGAAGCACTCCTGCCCAACTATTTGACAGATAAGTCAAGTGCATCTATCACTGAAGCTCCCTGGCTGTTGATTTACATTGTCCTCCTGAACCCACCGTTATGCTGCAACACTGCACTGCGTGAGCACATCCTCTCTGCGTTGTTGAAGTCCCATCAGCCCCTTTGCATTGTTGCCTCCACGCTGTTGCTGCCTCTGCATTACGCTGATTCCTCTCTAGCTCTGCATCATTGCCCTTTGCTTCAATGTGACCTTCTGCAACCATCTCCTGACTCATCCCACTACCATCTTAAGGCTCCTGTAGCTCGTATGTGATCCAAGAGTAGGGTTGACTCAAGGATCCCGCCACTGTCTATAGATGCTCTACAAATCCATGTCACCCCACCTCTTCTCTCGAGGTACATGAGCACTCATGGCCGCATCATCATCAGAACCATCATCCTTTGCTGCTGCAGCATTGGAATCAGAAGATCCTTTGTCCTTCTTCTTAGGACAAGAGTTGGCGAAGTGTCCAAGTTCACCACAGTTAAAGCACCGAACCTTGGAAAGGTCCCTCTTCTTCTTCCCTTGTTGTTTTCTTTCCTTTGATGCAAGGGTTGCATCATCTTCCTCTTCTTTCTTCACTCAGACTGTCCCACCACTGATATTCTGCTTCTTGGTGATCCTCCTGATCTCCTCTTGGTGGAGGATAGCCCACATGTCTGCCCAGGATGGTAATGCTGCTCTGCCCTATATACTCTGGACAAATGTTTCCCATTCCTCGGAGACTACATTCAGGGCAGTCCTCACTAAGAGCCCTTCGTCTGGAGTTGCACCCATGCCAACCAGCTGGTCTCAGATGGTCTAAAGTCGGAAAAGGAAAGGATCAACTTCCTTACGCTTCTGCATCTGGAAAAGCCTCATCTGATTCTCTAATAGCATTTTCCGTTGGACAGAGCTTCCTTGATACATCGCTTCTAGAGTGACCCACATGTCATTTACTATGTTCTTTTCAGCAATATGTGGTACAACATGATCCTTCACTCTGTCCATGATCAAACGCTTAGTCCGCACTTGATTCTCCTTAAATTTCTTTAGAGGATCAAGATTTGTAGGCACAACTATAACACTCATTCCATGGTCCTTGATGTCGTACTCATCTAGGACTGATAGGATCCTTGCCCTCCAGATGACAATGTTGGACACACCGCCCAACCTATCCTGGTCTCTCAGCCCATGAGAAGCCATCTAGCTCTGACAAGAAACAGTACTCTTCTCCCTCTTTCTATGGCTACAGAAACTCTGGATTTGGGTTTCTTGGTGACTAGAAACTCTCTAGTAGTTGCTTCTTCTGAAAAATTTGATTTCCCTCCTAGAAATCTTTCACCCAAACACAATCGGACAAAACTCTCTAATCGCCCTCGTGATCGAATCTCAGATCTGTTTGGCTCAAATCTGCTGACTGTCTTCCTCCCGCCTTTGTTGACTTAGTTAGGCACAATTCTACACTAGCAGAATCTCCACCACACCATCACTGCTAAAGATCTGAAGCACTGCTTCCAGATCTTGGCAAGGCTTTCTGCAATAGAAAGAATACTGGAGTGTCTCACTGGCTGGCCCAGCGCAGCCTCAGCGCTACTCAGAAGTGGACTGCATAACCCAAGACTGGGTGATGCAGTCCTTAAGCTGGCCTGGGAAGGCTCTGCGTAAGCCTAATGGCCTTTTGAATCTGCAGCGTTGTCCCTTCCTGGATCTGCGTCCTCCTGTTATCAAGCTGTCCCTTCCGAATCTCTGCAGCTTCTGCTGCTATCCTGCAGAAAAAGTATTCTTCAGCTGATTGCTGGAGATTCAACTTGATCTGCTATCGCTCTGATACCATGTGAGAATTATACTACATTATAATGGTTTACTTCTCCTACTTTATTTAAATTATACAAGTTATCTTCAGAAATTAGA
This sequence comes from Pinus albicaulis, assembly GCA_034641835.2. Taxonomy (NCBI): domain Eukaryota; kingdom Viridiplantae; phylum Streptophyta; class Pinopsida; order Pinales; family Pinaceae; genus Pinus; species Pinus albicaulis. Next base: position 976,417,748 of record CM076583.1, read on the forward strand.
TTCAGAAAATAACGAAGTAAACACAACTAACAGTCTACACATGCAGATCATTTACTGAATACTACGTTCATTCAAACAAAGTGACACATGGATTTTTGGACATAAGTCCTCGGAAAAACACAAAGCGGGAAAACCTGTGCAGCAGATATGAGGGTTTATTTTATTAAGTAGTTTCTAAGTACAGCAAATCTAGGTTCTAGATCTGGAAAACCCGAGAGAGAATAAAATAATTTTGCAGCTAACCTCCTGTTCCAAGACCAAATATCTCACTGATCCACATCCTCAAACGGGATTTACAAGACTCATCCTGGATCTAGCCCTAGACACACTAGCGCTGCCCCTGAAGCCCCAGCATCAGCCTTGCTAGGCTCTGTGTGCCACTGCGCTGGCCGGAGAGGGACCGAGTAACCCCAAAGAGGGTGATGCAGGCCTTACGCTGGCCCTGGAGACCCTCTACATAATTCTAAAACCCTCTGGAGCTGCAGGGCTACCCTTTCCTTGGCCTGCGTAGTACCTGCATAGCTGCTGCTGCTGCTCTCTACTCCTCTGCGTTGTCTTTGTTTGCTGCTCCTCTGCCTCTTGCTGACTCTTGGCTTCGGGATCAGATCATCCCCTTAGCCAATACTACCCCTCACTGCAGAAAACTCCTCCGGAAATTCTTAGCAAACCCTGCCCTAGAATTCCAGATCAGTCTCTCAGTTTTGCAACTGTGTGTGTGTCTCCAATTGACCCTCAAGCCTTTCTCTTATACTTTTTCGATTATCTCATCAACGGTCGAGATTAAAACACTCATCAACGGCTGAGATTAAAAGATTGTTTGATCCGTGTCATTTAGAACATTTCAGCACATGTGTAAATTAATTCACTTTAATTATTTAATTTTCCTAAGATTAGACTTAGGAAATACATTAAAATAATTAATTATTTGAATAACTTGAACACCAGCTGAAATTTCTCCAAACACTTTATGGGTTTTGGAGTTTAAGTGTGTCTTAGCACCTCCACAAAGTTTCAGGGCTAGAGCACACCCAATGCTACACCAACTATACAAAATCTCAACATTCTTTACAAGGGTTCAACCCTGACTTCTTCGATCTACTAAATACTTATTGATCGAAATTCTAAAAATATCTTAAGTCTAAGTCAAAACTAATTACAAAATGAGATAAAATCTGAAATTGTTTCTGATTTACAATAATAAAACAAGAAAATAGTTTTTCTAAACTGATTCGAATAGTCAGCACATAATTTTAGGATGTTGTTTGATCACTGTTGTCTTTGACTGGTTTTCTCCTTTCTGCTCCTCTTTTTCCTGTGACTGGTCACTAAATTTGCTACATTATTTTCACTAGATGAGTTGAAGTAACTTATCCCATCTCTTTTCATTTGGAATAGAAAAAAATTTTACCCTCATGTATCCCTCATCGACTTATGTGTATTTTTCAAAAGTAGTCCTGGTGATGACCAAATGGTTGATGTCATGCTGAATGAAAAGATCATACTCTAGACCTTCTAGGAATGCTTTCCCACTGATTGTCCCTTTAACTTCAGCAAATTTGGTTTTGTCTATTTCTATCTGGTGCAATTTGTATTGACAGTCTTCTAATGGAATCAATTGGCCAGTAGAATGTCTTAGAGCTAGAAGTCCCTTTTGCTGCAAAGTATTAAATTTCCTGTGAAATTTTCTAATCTGGGCTTCCAAGTTTTGACACTTGCTTTCTAACTGTAACATCAAATTTTTCTTTGTCAAAACTCTTCTTACCTCTAGGACAATGTCAGTTATGTCCTCAATTCCAAATTATTCTAATTCTTCTTTAGTTTTAGCATTCAGTACTTTAATTATTTTGTTTGCTTCTCCAAGCATATGCTCCAAATCTTCTTTGATTCCTGCAATCACAGCATTTGATCTGTCCACCAACTATTCCTGTTCAAAAATAATTTGAATTGATGTCCAGAGTTCAGTCATGGTGGAATTGATATAATTCCAAATTTTATCTTTTGCCTCTACCAATGTATGTGCAATCAGTGACTCAATTTCATGTTTTTCTATCTACCTTGTTAATCTCAAATTCTTCTGAACATCGTCCAGATATGTGTTGTCAGCCCTTATCTTGTCATTTTGAACTTTCTCCAGTAAAGTTGCGAGTTTTTCAATCTCAATATCTTTCAATGACAAGTCTCCCATAGCTTTTGATAGTTGCTCTGTTGAATGCTGGCCTGTGGACTCTGTTTCTGCTATAGACATTGTTGGTGTTGAAGTCACTACTGTGGAAGTTGTTGCTACAGTATTGAGTTGTAATTCTTTTTCCTTGATTAGCTTACCCATTTTAGCTCCCATATTTTGTATCTGTATCTTCTGTTCAACAATCATCTAGAGCATGTTCTCCTTATCCTTCTCTAACTCACTAACTTCTTGGGCCTGTGGGTGGTCGGTTGTTGGCAGCTTTAATTGTTTCCTCAATGCCTGAATATCAACGTTTCTGCTCTTGATGATTTCCTCGGTTACCTTGATGTCTTTAGGATCTAATACTAACTTTATAACTAAATCTTCAAGTCCTTTGATTTTGGTGTCCTTTGCTAAAAAAATCATCTTCTCCAATTTTAATTGGGAATGAATGTTGTTGAGAGAAGCCTGTAATTTGGAAGTTGCCATAGCAGAACTGGTCAAGGATGAATATATCATTTCTCCTTCTTGCTTGTGAAGGTCAATCTGGTCAATAGGATGAATTTGCTTTGTGTCAAATGAAAACACAAAAGTTTTGTAATCTTCAGCAGATTTAGGCATAGGGACCTTTGGTTCCAAAAATGTTAATTTGAACTGCACTTTTTCACCGTCAAGGGTCAAAAGTGTTGATTTTTTTTTAGTAGCATCGAATGTGTTCTAGCTCCAAAATTTTGTGGAGGGGCTAGAACGCATGAGATCTCCAAGACCCAGAAATCGTTTAGAGAAATTCCACCCGGAATGAATATTATTCAAATAATTAATTATTTTTAATGGAGCCTAAGTTAAAACTTAGGGAATTAAAATAATTAAAGTGAATTAATATAAATGTGGATGAGAAGCTTCTAAGTGACAAGGATCGAGTCTGTTTTAATGTTAGCCGTTGATTAAGGAATAGATCACGGTCGTCGATTTATCACAGAGAGGGTGACGCAACCACTAGGAGAGGTGACACAGTCTCAGCGCAGAGCTAGTTGTAGCCACTGTTGCGTAGCACTGGGGACTACACAGTCACTTGTGAGGTTTCTCCATTCTACAGCTGGATCCGCCAAAATATCTGTCTCTGGATAGAGGTACTTCTACCGATGATTTTCTCTGTTGGGTGAGCCAAATTTGGAACCCTAGATTGGATTTAGAAATCTGGATAATAGTATAAACCCTTAGAACTGTTGCACCGGTTTTCTCGCATTGGGTTTTTCTGGGGACATTTGTCCGAAAAATTTGTGTGTCCTTTGTCTGATTGTTCTACTTATTTTTCAATACTTGATCTGTATAATTGAATAGGCTACAGTGTCTTTGCATTAGTATTTTTACTGAATATTCAGAAAAAATAACTTGTAATTTAAATAAGGCAAGTAGGTAATGCAAATCAGATAAATTGCAGTAGGATTTGTAGTGTAGATTCAGAAATTTTCACATGATCTAGTATGATAATTTACACAGACTCGATAACACTAGGACTCACCTAATACCAATACCTTACCATCGAACCCCACTCTAGCTTTGGGGTATGTGTGGGAGAAAAACTCTACTAATTATAAGTGTCGAAAAACACAAATAATTAGTGGAGGAAAAAAACTACCAAGCGCAAAACTCTTTACTAAGAATCAAAGGCTCACCTAGATGTTTTACATGGCTTCATACACATACTAGAATCATTTTTAAAATAAAGGCCCACAGGGCTGCAGAATTTGAAATTACAACGACAATTTGGAAGTTGCATGATGATGATGACTCTGAAAAATGTTATTTGTTTTGCTCTCTACTCTGCATCTTGGGAAGTTGACACATGTGTGATCAATAGGACAAAAAGAGTCTTAGTGGATAATTCAATTTAATTCCAAAAGCAAAGTTATCAAACTCAACTCTGATAGAGGATGAAGAGTAAAAGTTGAATTGAGCTCAGGGAAACCCAGAAGTTGAATAGCGGAATTTTATTTTAAAAAAGACTAAATTTCAGAAAAAGAAATTGATAGAATTTTCCTTAATGTGATAGTTTACAATGAACATATAATCAATTTTTTCAATAATAACTCATGCCAAAGAACATGGATCATGCCACATACTAGGAATTGGATAGTTGCCAACTTTGTTGGTTGTCCTCTGAGAAATAGGGTCACTAAAACAAGCGAAATGAGTTTTTTTCTTTTCCTTGTGCCTTTTAGAGGCAGAGGGTTGAGTCCAACTCACTAAGTCAATCTGGCTTGCACTTGACTTGATTCTTTCAAACTTGTAATTATGACTTGGGGCTAAGTCATACTTGAGATTCGTTGGTTCTCATTTACCATGGGAGATAGCTCAGCGCAGTCTCCTCATACAGTAGAGTTAAAAGTGAGAGTGACACAGACTCAAAATGTTGAAAAGTGCAACTAGGTTTGGTCTTCATAATTTGTATCATTATGTATTTTATGTAAATTGAAGAAAAAAGAGTCTGATAGCCAATGATTCAGAGTGAAATCTAGATCACTAACAATGCCATATCAGTCATGTGTCCTATTCTCTTATCCATCCACAGGTAAGATATGTAGATAGTTTCAAATTTTAGGAGCACTCAAGAAGAGGAGACAATGCGTTGAATACATATTGTCATTGTTGGGAAGGGATTCTAATGTCATTGAAGTCAAGATGGATATCCGGTCTACAACTCATCTATTATGCATTCTGTCTCAATGATTAAAGGTTCCCAAATCCAAGTGGAGCATCCAGATCTTTTATGATCAGTTCATATGGAAACACTCGGTACTCATAATGGATGAAACTCTTCATGAAAACAAGACAGATGCTTCAACCCATGAAAGGAAACTATTTTTACTTTTAAATGATAAACATTCAAAATGCATAATCATGAAAAAATTTATAGCATATATATAAGCATCAAAACACCAATTTTACTAATTTTCAAAGGAAACCACTCTGTAAATGCAGATTATTGAAAGTAGATACAGTACTCAAGATTCATTAGCTATTCTTGAAAGGTAGAGTTGTGGTAGAGTCAAACCTTGGATGCATTTCCAACAAGCTCACTTTGAAGCTTCACAATTTTCTTCTCAGCATCATAGGTCCCTTTCTACATATTTTCACATATTACAATAAATGTTGTCATAATTTAATGCAAAATCCCAAATTAACTCTCGGAAATTAAAAGAAGCAACTTCTGGATAAAGAACAAAGAAAAATAAATCTCCTCGATGTGAACACATGAGAATTGGAAGGCAATAGATGGTGTACGTAAACTTGTTATCCTAATTTCCAGCGTATGCTACACAAAACACCAAAATTTGAACCCAAGATTCTCACATTAACATGTCCAATACTTTGAAATTTCAAATTATAGACCTTAAATTTCTCTAATACCAAAATGTTAAGTCCACATTCCACTACATCGAATTTGGCATTAACTAATCTTTTTTCAGTCAACCACTCTTTACAAATTTTTGAAGGTTTTACTTGGGCAAATTATCTGCAGACACATAAAATGCATTTTAATATCCATTTAACATTTTGAAAAAGAATTAGGCAATCGTATTGGACATGGGCAATCTTTCAAAAGGTTAAGAAATTCCAGGTACGATGAATCTAATGTTGTTGATAATAAAAAAAATGAATATATTCTTGTATTTGCCCTTTCTGCTGCATCTCCTCCCGACACCCTGGAAGTCTGGTTGATTGACAGTGGTCCTTCAAGGCACCTCATTGGTTATAAAGAAGCCCTCTCTGATTTGATTGAGAAGGATACTAATTTAGAAATTATCCTGGGAGATAATGCCACCTATCCCGTCAAAGGTACAGGGACTGTGACCCTTCATCTATCTCAAGGTCAAGGCCTCCGATTTGAAGAAGAACCATGTGTCTATTTTGGAAATGGAAGACACAGGATTCAATGTGGCATTCGTTGATGGAAAGGTACACATCTAAAAGAAGGAATTCAAAGAAACTCTTACTATTGGTTTTAGAGTTGATATACTCTACCAAGTTGGAGGAAGTTCGTTGGGGGCTATGTCATGTGATACAACTCTTCAAGTTGAGTTATGGCAGTGGAGGTTTGCACACCTTCATTACAAAGCCCTTCTCGAATCAAGGAAGGTGGTGACAGGGTTGTCCGAGTTTAAAGATGATCATGAATGTATATATCAGGGTTGTGCCGAAGGGAAGCATACAAGGGGACCATTCCCCTCAAGTGTCACAAAGACATCTGATATCTTGCAATTGATACATTCTGATTTATCTGGTATGCTGCCGGTAACATCCTTGGAAGGATGTTCCTATTACATGACTTTTATAGATGACTTCTCTCGCAAGACCTGGATATATTTCTTGAAGAAGGACGAAGCTTTCAAATGGTTTCGTACCTTCAAGGTCTTGGTGGAAAATCAAACAGGAAAGAAGATCAAGATTTTGAGGACTGATAATGGCACCGAATATGAGTCAATCGAGTTCAATGACTTTTGCAGAGAAGCTGGCATTAAGAGGGAGACCGCAACTGTGTATACTCCTGAGCAAAATGGTGTTGTTGAAAGAAAGAACAGGACCATTGTGGACGTTGCCTACGCCATGCTATATGACCAAGGTCTTTCGAAGTTTCTATGGGGAGAAGTTGCTAGCATTGTTGTGTACGTTCAAAATAGATGCCCGCATTCTGCTCTGGAGTCCAAGACTCCCGAAGAAGTCTTCTCTGGTAAGAAACCTGATGTTTCTCATTTTAGAGTTTTTGGTATGAAGCAAGTTGGATGCTTTTGGAAAGAAGGGAATGTTTGTGGGCTACAGTTAAACTTCGAAGGCATATAGAATCTATGTGCCTGGTCAAAGAAAAGTGGAGATACGCCACGATGTTACCTTCGATGAAGATGTTGCCCTCAAGAGAGTAAGAAATCTTCCTAGCTCAAAGGAAGACAAAGAAGAAGAAGAAGTTGGAAGGCAGGAAGAATCGAAGGATGAACCGATGCTCGATGTTGAAGGACCAATGGATCGTACTGATCCACCTCCTTCAAATAAGAAGAGACCCTCATGGCTCAGGGACACTCTCGAAGATGCCGAGAGACATATTTCCCCAACGGGGACATTCCGTGAAAGCAACAAGCCGAATAGATACCAAGGGTATCTAGCAGCCATGAGGACAATTGTACAATCTGAGCCTGGACCATAAATGAAGCCGTAAAGCATCAAGTTTGGAAGGATGCCATGAACGAAGAATATGAGTCCATTATGAAGAATGATGTCTGGAAAGTGGTCCCAAGACCGGAGGACAAATCTATTTTCACCTCGAAATGGCTCTTCAAGATCAAGCATGGAGTCGATGGAAGTGCTGAAAAGTACAAGGCAAGGTTTGTTTCTCGAGGCTTCTCTCAAAAAGAAGGCATAGATTATGATGATATATTTTCAACTGTCACCCGCTATACTGTAATGAATAAAATAATATAAATAATTAGTAATTAGTAATTAGTAATTAGGTTGAAGGGGCATGTCTAAATGGGACATGACCTTTCGTGAAGAGGCACCTGCCTAGGTAAATAAGCGGGCCTCATTTGTAATTTTCAATCATCAATCATTTCATTCTTCACACTACTTAATATAATACTTGAATCCTCAATGGATATTCTAATATTCCAAGTCTTCTGGAGTATTTAACTTGAGAAGGAAATTTGTTCACTTCATTTGGTATCAGAGCAATTCGAGCCTTTGGTTGCTTAACTGCTGCACAGAGCCACGCTCTCTGATCCAGATCCTTGACCGTAAATTCATCAACGTTGTTGTCGTCAAAGCGTTTCGCTATCAGTGTTGGAGTTTCTCCATTATCACGAGTAGTAGGCCCTTGGTCGTAAAGAAAAAAAATGGAAAAAAAATTATATAAAAAATTGAAGAAAAAAAAAGAATATAATAAAAAAAAGGGGAACGAGTATAGTATAAAAAAAAAAAAAAAAAAAATTAAAAATAAATAAATAAAAATTGGGAAATAAAAAAAAGAGATATAAATATATATATATATATATATATATATATATATATACAAAACAAAATAAATAAAAAGCACAATCAACAGCCAACAGCCTACGGGCTCACCGCAACAGCCAATGAACAGATACCACACGGTCGACCAACAACTGCATCCACACACTGTTGTAAAATGTAACTAGGTCAATCTTCATGATTATGAAAAGAAGGAGACAAAGATAATAAAATGTATTTTGTTGTACTTGCTTCATGGGTTTCATGAGCAATATTTTATTATAGGTCTATAGACTTCTTCTTGATGTCTATTAGGTTTTGTCTTATGAACATAAGTGTAATTAAGAGTCATGTAAATGGAGTGTTTAGTCTGAAGAATATCCTCCAAGACATTGCGGAAGAATGGCCTTCAAGATTGCTCATATTCAACGTTGGAGATAAGCCTATTTGCTGTAAGGAAGTCGGCCTACAAAACTGTGTTGAAGTCGGCCTACATGTCGGCTTATTATCTGGCAGGAACAACTATTAATACCCCTACATATGCTGCGTAGAAGACAAAATTAATTGCGGATTTGTCTGAGGTTTGATAGCGTTTAAAAGTGTAGAAGTTAGTGCGGATTGAAGAGTATAAATTGCGGAAATAACTGAAGGTATAGACTGCGGAAGTGACTGAAGGCTACAGATTGCGGAAGTGACTGAAGGGTACAAATTGCGGAAGGTACTGTTTACGGATAGGTACAATAAGGTACATAATTGGTGCAGCAGATTGCGGAAGGTGCAGGAAGGATACAAGTGAAATTAATTGTGTCTCTACATTTGACTAAGTACTTTGATAATTGACTTGATGAAAGATTAACTAAGTGAAATAAGAGAATACATAAAATACAGCCCTACAAATTCTCAACATGGTATCGGAGCTAAGGTAACAGTTAAAGAAAGGGCATACAATCTAAGAGACACTCAAGGAACCTCAGATCAGTCCACCAAGACAATATTCGGAAATCCTTCTCTGAAATTTTCGGTGACACACCTCTGTGATTTTCGGATGACACAACAGAGATCGGAATTCTCTAAGTTTTTCGAAAGGCATTACAGGATGACTAACATTGTCATAATTTCGGATATCTCCCACTATAAAGATCACAGTCTCAGGCCAATCACAACATGTGATCTCTTTTGTTGAAATCACAGTCATGATCTCAGTGGCAGTAGGACGGTACAGTGTCATGAAAGGGTGTTGTGCCTTCTCGGTGCTATCACAGTCAAAGATGAGGGCACAAAGATCTCGGTGCTGTGCCTTGGTGTCAACTTAATGGTCTCAATGATGGAGCAATGATCTACATTGAAGAAAATCCTTTTCATTTGGAAGCATATCATCCAAAAAGAGAAAGCACTAATACATCTTCTCTCAACAACCATCGAAGAAGTCAAGCTGAAGACTTTATCTTCACCTATCAAGTAAGTATCTTTCATTCTATAATCAAATTTGGTTAAATGACTTTGTTTTTGCAGGAATATCTATAAGCTAGTTAGGTTACCAAGAATCCTTGCATGAGGAGGATAGTCACAGTCCTCGAAGAAAGTAAAGTCATGAAAAGTCTATGAAGGATTGGAGACATCAAGAGAATATATGATAAACGGAAAGAACTATTCTACGCAATAAATAAGGTTATGTCACTTAGACCAGATTTACACAAAATTGAGGTATCAAAAGATGAAGGGATATCTTCATAAGATCTCAACTATGAGATCTGGAAAAGACGATAAGATGGACAACGTAACAAATAGACAAGAAAATTACCTCATTCAATTAGTGGTCTCTATACTAGATGGAAAAAGACAAATCAAGGGCAAAAATGTTGAAGGATAAAAGACTCAAACATTTGCAGAAGGAAAAAGGGAAGTTGAGGAAATTACAAGAAAGATGGTCCTAAAGGGACAATCTCAATAGGAGAAAGAAAAGAAGATTCAAGGAAAATCACGCAAACTTATAAGGAATTGATTTCTGTTGGTTATATGATAGGAAGCAATGCAGCATCTTGATCTAAGCATGGTAGGAACTCCTGGTGAACCAGCTCCGGGAAAACCTCTTTGACAAACTTTAAGAAAGTAGTCATCAAAGAGCAAGGGTTATCATAGAAACATACTTCTGGGATGTGATGACATATTGATGAAACAAGCCAAGGGAATGAAGCTATTCATTCCTAAAATTGCTATAGGATGACTCAAGGGAAAAAGGGTACGAGGTATGTATATATTTATATGCTAACATTGGATGTTGTGAAGTCATGTCATATGGTTGCAGGTAATGAACTTCTATATTTAGAAGTATGACCTATGGAGGAGTATCTCTCAGTACACAGACAGATGAAATCAACATAATATGTCCTCATGAAATATGAGGTGGTTGTATATGAACAAGAAACTAGAAAGGTTATAAGTTCCTGCGAATAAAGAATGTGCAGAGAGCAAGAGATCATGAAATGCAACCATGTCAAGATGTGACTAAGAGATCTCCTGGAAAGATATGTAGACTCTGACGGAAGTCTGGTAAAGAAGAAGACCTTTGGCAAAAAGCATATCATTAGGAGATGTGTCAATCTGTATGAAGGATGCCGATGCCTACAAGAAGATGTCATGGTGAAAGATCGTCACTAAGGTAACTTTTGTTCTAAAAGGTTCATATGAATATGTTTATCTGGAAGAATTTGTGCAGGGTTGCTAATCATGAGTAAGGATGTATGATCCTTGGAGATGATTTGAAGGAAAGCAGCATGGCATAATAGTGGACTAGATAAGGAAATCTGATGAATTACTTTTTGATAGTTGGCGTGACTTAGGATGAAAGTGATGGATGATCTGTGCCCTATGAAGCTAAAAGTTGGAGATTCCTCAATATCAAAATCCATGACATCAAGGACAGGAATTCTTCATGAGCAGCTAGGTGTCTCACCATTGCTGCTAGAGGTCCCTGGTTAAGAGGGAACCTGATGGTAAGTTTCTTACTTGGAAGAAACTTGGTAATTCCTAAGGATGAGCTTATGTACATTCTTTGTATAAGAATGAGTACATTCCCTTGTGGAATAAGGTCCTCCCTGGTTGAGAGGGAGAGATAGACACATCATTCTAGTCTTGGGAAGACAGAATGGAGGATTGGGTAATCATCTAGCATTTGATACTCTTTGAGAATGTGATAGGGCATTCAAGATAAGAGTAGTCGGGGACCGATATTCTTTGAAGGCTAGCTACCCAAGAGAAGAATAGTCCAGGAAGGTCATACTTTGGAAACACCCGAGTGGAGTATGTACCTTGGAGAGACAATGACGAAGGTGTCTATAAGTCATGTGTCTCACCAGCATTGAAGCCCATTGTCTCGTTGAAGAGATGGGGCTATTAGTCAAGGCCTTGCACTAGGACAATGCTGGTTGATATGATGCTATACAGATGTGATTACCAATCCGATTTTTCTTATGAGATTCTTTAGTTTGAAAATGATCATGTAAGTATATGAATACCTCCCTAGTTAAGAGGGAGTGTTGTCAAATGTAACTAGGTCGGTCTTCATGATTATGAAAAGAAGGAGACAAAGATAATAAAATGTATTTTGTTGTACTTGCTTCATGGGTTTCATGAGCAAGATTTTATTATAGGTCTATAGACTTCTTCTTAATGTCTATTAGGTTTTGTCTTATGAACATAAGTGTAATTAAGAGTCATGTAAATGGAGTGTTTAGTCTGAAGAATATCCTCCAAGACATTGTGGAAGAATAGCCTTCAAGATTGCTCATATTCAACATTGGAGATAAGCCTATTTGTTGTAAAAAAGTCAGCCTACAAAACTGTGTTGAAGTCGGCCTACATGTCGGCTTATTATCTGGCAAGAACAACTATTAATACCCCTACATATGCTGCGTAGAAGACACAATTAATTGCGGATCTGTCTGAGGTTTGATAGCGTTTAAAAGTGCAGAAGTTAGTGCGGATTGAAGAGTATAAATTGCAGAAATAATTGAAGGTATAGACTGCGGAAGTGACTGAAGGTATAGACTTCGGAAGTGACTGAAGGCTACAGATTGCGGAAGATACTGTTTGCGGATAGGTACAATAAGGTATAGAATTGGTGTAGCAGATTGTGGAAGGTGCAGGAAGGATACAAGTGAAATTAATTCTGTCTCTACATTTGACTAAGTACTTTGATAATTGACTTGATGAAAGATTAACTAAGTGAAATAAGAGAATACATAAGCAAGCTCACAAGTAATTATCAAGAAGAGAATTGCATTAACCTACAGCCCTACAAATTCTCAACACACACCCCTTGTCCACCATTGTCGCGCAGTTGGCCTCCTATGCAATCGCTGCCTACCGAAGCTCCCTACCGCGTAGCTCTGTATAAACTTAGCCTATCCACCTCAACCGCCACCTTATCACCTGTCGCCAACTCGATCCGTCGCTACCTTTTCTATTCATGCCGCCGCCGATACCCCATCTGACAACCCCACTGTTGTCCACCCCATGTCCCTACCGTTGTCTGCCAAACAACACGCCTACACATGTCTATCCCCCGATCGCACAAACTCTATCATTCGGTCCTGAAAACCCCTGTCTACATCCATTAACATGACACTCCCACTCCACGTTACCCCTGCTTAGAAATCCACAAGGCCATCCGCAATACTCAATTCTACCAACGCCCGACACCTTCGCTCGTTTGACCCCCTCGACTCCACCCCACAATTAGCCACTACCGTCCAACAACAATCAACGGAACCCAAAACTCTGCCACCTTTTTCCTCCTTCATCCACTGCCATCACCATTGATCGTCGTTATCCAAATTTAGTCAGCTACATCCAGACCATCACGTCTTCTCCACCAACCCTCCCCAACCAAGACTACCGCGACAGAATCCTTGTCCACAGGTTACAAAAATTACTTAATAAAAGTCATACAATTAGACTTTGAAAAATTATATATATATATATATATATGAAAAAAAAAAGAATACAATATCATATTCCGAAAGTCAAAAGATACCAAGTGAAATAAAAGTTATCATAAAATCAAAGGAAATAATAATATTTTATTATAGAGATTAAGAAGGGGTTATCTTCAAAAATCCTAAGTTTATCTTGACTCAAGCAAAATGGCATTTAATTCAGAATTGAAGAAAGGAAGATTTTTAGAAACCTTACCCACCAATGCTAACATGCTATTTAAAATTAAAGGGACTCTAGCAGGAAAAGATATTATTATTTCCATCTCTCCCGCTGAAAATACAAATTATACAACGCCTAAAATCGCAAACCAATTAGTGATACATTCATGTTGAAATTCTCTGTTCAATCCTTACCTTTTAACAATAGTGACATTGTGTTGGGTTCACCATGGATGGAAACCCTAGGTTCATTTATCCTAAATACGAAAAAGAAGTTTTTGACATTCTCCTACAACAAGAAGAAAATAACGCTATAGGATGTTAACTTGAAGCCAAATTTAGTGACGCCTGAAGACATACAAGAAATTTCAAAAGTAATTTTTCAAGAAGGTAAAAAGGTGATACAAAATATGCAAAAGGAAATTGACAAAATCACCACTAACAAGAATGAAGAAGTTGCTCACCTCAAGGACCACAACGAAAAATTACTAACGCAAATTAAGAAACTGAAGAAGGACAAGAAGTTGTTAGAAAACAAGGTGCAACAACTTGTCAACCATGAAGCATCGAATGTAGAAGTCCAAGTTGAAGAGAAAGAAATTGATACTAATGTAGTAAATGTCACAAATAAAGAAGAAGACAAAGAAGTTGAAAAAAATACAAAATTAGATGTTGTAGTTCAAACGATGAACATCCCATGTGAAGGTTCTATAACCAAATCAACAACATCCTCGCCAAAAGAAAATCAAAAAATTACCACTCACCTAAGAAGGGAAAGTCAAACCAAAAAAGTTCCCTATCGACATCCAAATCACAGGAGCAGACAACTCGACCAAGCTATGTATTCAGAACAGAAACAACAAGCTGATGTTTTGAAGAATACTAATGTCAGTGCAATCCGCTCAAGTGATAATTCATCACAAGTTTCAAGTCGTCGTAAGATTCCACAGAAGATTGATTTAGGATGGTCCGATCCATTCTCAGTGCGACAGTTTTGTTTGTCACTTAGAGGATCATATCAACTTGTATCGACAAAGATGATTGTCTCGAGGCAAGAAGACATGCATAGCAGAAAAAGAGTTCAAGCCTTTTCATCAACAAGCTTTGAGGACAAAGCTTTTTGATGAGGAAGGCAATGTAATGAATAAAATAATATAAATAATGATTAATTAGTAATTAATAATTAGATTTAAGGGGCATGTATAAATGAGACATGACCTTTCGTGAAGAGGCACTTGCCTAGGTATATAAGCGGGTCTCATTTGTAATTCTCAATCATCAATCAATTCATTCTTCATATTATTTAATATAATATTTGTATCTTCAATGGATATTCTGATATTCCAAGTCTTCTGGAGTATTTAACTTGAGAAGGAACTTTATTCACTTCATATACCACCATCTAATCTATCATTTCCCTTGCTGCAATGCAAGGATGGAGTCTCCATCAGATGGATGTAAAGACTGCCTTTCTACATGGTTCAATAAAGGAAGAGGTTTATGTGGAGCAACCTCTGGGGTTCGAAGTCCAAGATAGAGACACCTATGTATGCAGGTTGAAGAAATCCCTCTATGGGTTGAAGCAAGCTCCCAAGGCTTGGTATGAGAGGATAGATAGCTACTTGATGAAGTTGGTCTTCACTCGAAGTAATGCTGATCCAAACCTTTATTTTAAGGTTGTTAAAGAAAGGCCTCTCATTCTGGTTCTCTATGTGGGTGATCTCTTCCTAACAGGTGTTGACCCTCTCATTCATCAATGTAAGAGGGAGCTAGCTACCGAGTTTGAAATGAAAGACCAAGGACTGATGCACTATTTCCTAGGCTTGGAGGTTTGGCAAAGGCCAGGCGAGATTTTCCTTTCTCAAGGAAAATATGTCGTGAAGTTACTGGAGAGATTTGGTATGGTGGACTGTAAGTCTGTGTCGACATCGATGGAACTCAACTTTAAGAAGTTGTGTGGAAGCGTTGTTGGGCCCGAGCTAGGAAATCCCGCCAAGTATCGACAACTCGTAGGGGTCGTGATGTTCTTAGTGAACTCTCATCCGAACATATGTTTTGCAGTGAACACTTTGAGTCAACATATGGTTGATCCTCATCACATTCACTGGATTGGTGCCAAGAATCTATTGAGATATCTTCGGGGCACAATCAACCATGGGCTGAGATACACTATCGGGAGTTTGAGACTCCATGGATATATTGATGTCGATTGGGTTGGCAGTGTGGTGGATCGCAAGAGCACGTCTGGATGTTGCTTCACCTTGGGTTCTGCTTCGATATCTTGGATGAGCAGGAAGCATAAGTCGGTGGCTTTGAGCACCGCTGAGGCCGAATACATTGCAACGAGTATGGCCTGTTGTGAAGTTGTTTGTTGAGAAATATCTTCAATGAGTTGTTTGGACATGTGCTAGATACCACCGTTATCCTTTGTGATAAGCAGAGTGGGATTCGTCTTTCTGAGAATTCCGTGTTCCACGATCGATCTAAGCATATCGATATTAGGTACTACTTTGTCCAGGACATGGTACAGCGAGGCATCGTAAGGCTCGATCACATAGGAACTGATGAGCAGGTCGCAGATATTCTCAGGAAGCCCCTGGGAAAGGTCAAGTTCCTAACCTTCCATGAGAAGCTTGGAATCGTGGAAAGACCCTATTGTGAGGGTCCTGCTTGATTTGGACAATGAGCTCTGGGAGCTCCAGGGGCACTTGGGGATAGCTTCTTGAAGTTATAAGCACACACGAGGCGATGCTTGTCGAACCTTGTTGTGCTTTTGCCCCACCGTTATGATATTGAGTTGGTTCACCTCTCATTGATCTGTGCCCCGCACACATCCTACCCATGGAGTTTCGGACTCATGGGAAGTACCTCTCATTTGGCCAATGAGGTGGGAAATGTGGATAGAGACCCATAGCAAGACCGATGGACACATCGGAGATTGTCGTACTCTCTATGTCTAGGATGGCACGCGTCCAACACCTTGATCTGGAATCAAGTCTGATGAGGTTCTTACCTCTAAACTGACTTCGGGTTAGTATGAGACTCTCTTGAGTCTGTTAGAGTCCTATAAGTATAGGATTCATAATTTGGAATTGACTAATGATAGTCTTGTAAAATATGTACATACCTTGCTTTCTGCAAGTTCTTTTCCCGTATTTTGTAAAAAAATAGAAAATCAAAAAAGAGGGTAAAAGTCCTAAAAGAAAGATCAAAGGACTTAGAAAAAATATATACCCAAAAAAAAAAAAGAAATAAAACATGAAAGTGTGCAAATTCAAATGCCACTACTTTTTACTTTGTTACTAATGATTATGGCAGAGTGTCAATAAATGCCATAATCCATGATGAGTTAAACTGTGTAAACTTGACTTGTCATGATTTCAATTTTATTGTTATAGAATAGTGAATAAAGATTAGTCAAATAGTTTAATCCTGACTAATCAGTAGATAGGTAGAGAATAAAGAGAAGCTCATCAGTTTAATCTGAGCCCTCGAATGATATAAGGTAGATTTAGATAGTTTTTATGCTTTCAAAAGAATAAAATGTTCAAGGTTGCTAGCTCAAATGCACCTGCAAAATGGAAGAAAAAATGTTAGATTAAAGTTGGGTAGGTAGAAAGAAGTGGGAAAAGCATGTAAAGATTCATCACCGAACAAATAATCACTAATTTCCCCTCCCCTATAGTTATTTTGCATTCTAGACTTACAGTCAAAGAGGCTCAGAGCATTTCTCTGACCTCTGTTGTAACCGGACCCAAGGCTCGATGACGGATAAGTTAAAAGTGTTGAATTCCTATATTAAGTCCCTAATTATCATCATTTACCCTTCGTACACTCATTATTATTCAATTTCATAAGTAAGCACATTTTCTACTTGATGAAATATGAAATTCCCCATTTGACTAACTCCCTTCAATTATACATAGCATAAAAACCCTCAAAAAACATTATATTCTAAGTTAAAAGTGGTGAAATAATAAATGATAAAAGCTTTGCTTTAATATTTTCACTTTACTTAGTTAAATAATTGTATTTTTTATGTATTACATCGTCCCTTCTCATATTAACTTCTATATTATATATTAAATCCTTAAAATGACCTTTTCCTATTAATATAATTCCCTCTATATTAATACCCTTTTAAACCCACTATTATAAGATTTTAGGCCAAAATTATTATCCACGTGCTGAAATAAAATCCCAAATTATACCGCTTTGGTCTAAAACTACCTTTAACTAAATATCCCGCCCCCCTATGGTTATAGATCCTTCAAATGGTCTAAACTATATAATAAAATAAAAATGTGAATATGATTTTCGGGCAGTTCTTATGTCTTTGGAAACAAAAATCAACCCCCAGGCCTTTGCAATATACTTGCCAATTTACCCTGCCTCACGCGCATTTTTGAACCATATATATAAACTCTATTTATATATATAGCACCCACATTTAAACCCCTTTCGAAAAAAAATGTATTAACTCCACTTATACATATAGCCATTATATAAATAGAACTTTGGGTAAAATGCAAATACATAAAAGTTTTATTATATAACTCATCGCCCAAAGTATAATAAAGAACCTCGATCCCACCAACATTTTAACCGCAGCTTTCCTTTTAATCCCGACCATTCGCTCCCGTGCTCCAGATCCAATGGCTCTAGTGTCATATCGCGCGCATAAACCAATTGCTCACCCAAACAGAAATCGAGCGCGAAATTGGTGGTTTTATTGTTTCCGCCTTCAGCGACGTGTCCGTTTTTTATTGGATCGCGTTCGATTTGGGTAAAACAACTTACCACTTCATTCCAACACGAAAACCATTTCTTGTTTTCGCATTCGAAAACACAAAACCATTCCCACTTTTGATGTGACCATCATTTATTACGTTTTCAAAGATTTGAATCAAAGGTTAAAAACCTTGTTATGATTATTATTAACGTTATTTGCATATTCCCAACTGATAAAGAGCTCCGCCTAGTCCTTTTAGACTTCCGAAGCCTAGTTTTAAATTGTGTTGGTCAATTTCCTACCCTAAACTCCAATTTGACTCCAAATTCCTTATTTGAAGACCAGCAAAGACCTTGTCGGCTCCAGCAATGTGAACCAGAGATCAAATTCAACTGCAGATGTTGCTAGAAACCCTCCCGACTGTCAAAATACCTGCATTTAAGGTATTTTTCGACATTCCAAGATGCAATTTCACAATTTACACATTTAACTGAACCAATTAAGCTACTATCAGAGAATTTGTCCATCCAAGTGTGCCCAAAAACGCTCAATACCAAGGCAAACCCTCACAAAATTTCTCCAGAATTCTCTTATTCATAAAAGCCTCTTTTCAAACCCAATTCCTCAGCTAAAACCCCTGAGAGATCAATTCCACGGCTCGAAAAGGTTTTAAAACCTACATAATACCTAAAAAGTCTTTTTTGCAGTCCTAGTCATTCAGAAAGCCTGTGCTTTCTGTCTTAAACCTGTTGCATATATCCCATATTCCTAATTGAGCAGTGAAGCACCCACTGTCATCATCTTTGCCTATAAGATTGCTCAATTACCCTTTGTTTCAACAAATCCAACTACTGTAAACTGTTTAATCTTGCTTTAGTTATTTAAAAAATGACCAAGAAACAAATGACACCTAAAGCTGGAAGCTCTAGGCCTGTTAAACCTGAAGGATCCAAACCTCCTAAGTCGGAAGCAGCAAAAGCCCCAAAATCCACCCCTGCACTCACTGCAAAAACTACTGAGTCTGTCAATCCCCTTCAGCCACCACTAGCTACTGAAGAAATCATCCCCTTGACTGATGTGGATTATAAAATTGTAGACCTGTGATAGAATTCAACCCATTAGAAGTCCACAATTAGTGTCATGAAAAATTCCTAGATAAAGATGACATGCCTATTTGGGAAACAAATTTACCCAAATATGTAGTCTCATTAACATATCCTGGTCAAGACCTAATAAGATTGTGCCAAAAGTACTATGTACCAGAACAAAGAGCAATTGTAAATGCCGATAGGGAGATTCTATTTTCCATCACTGCAGAGTCTATAAATGAAATGTTGAAACTACAGTTTGACCCTAGGGCAGTCCCCCTATCCATTGAAGCACTAATTCAGTTATATTTGGGATTGGATTTCCCTAAGAAATTTATGATTTTCCAGAATTTTATGCCTAGTCATGTGGACATTCCAAAGCTAAATCCTCCTTAATCCACCTCCAAGTTTCTCGAGGGTTCTATGCATGTGATTTCAATGTTATCTTTCATACTAGGTTACTTCACTGATGAATCCATCCTTGGTTTTCTATCTACTCTATCTCTGGGTCAGCCTCCTGCCATGACTTTTGACTATGCCATATTTATCGCTGATTCTATCCATCATCAGTTGACCAAGTTGCCCACTAAAGGGGTATTCAGATACTCTTCCTACTTATTCCATCTATTTTTATTTTCACAATCTGATCATTTTCCAATAACATTGCAAAAAATGGATGTAGAGGGTAAACTTCTATCCATTATCTTTTGGACATCTTTGTTGAGAAAAGAAGAAAATGAGTTCAGTTATTCAGACTTTTCAGATTTGTTCATCCAGCCAGCTCCGAGTTTACTAAACAAAGCATATCAGCCTAGGATAAGTGAGGACATCAAGAGAATCTTGCAGTTATCAGAACAATGCAAAATGGGAGATTGGTTTTTATATGAGAAGCACACAAAATAGAGGATTTTTTGTCCAATTTACTGCCTTACAAATTCCCCAAGTATTTGACTATCAGAGTCTTTACATTAGAATATTTAAGGCAAGTTTTGAATTCTGATGCCATTAACTTCATGGCTTCCAAAAAGAAGACCCAGTTCAAGTTGAAAAATCAAATTGGTCCTTTCATTGTAAATAACAGAGATGTTGATAAGGAGATAGAAAAAAGATTGTGAGAGCTAAAATTTCATAAAAATTTTGTAAATTTCTGCATATGTTCTATGCCATTTCAGATTAGGGCACAATATTGAAGAATGTAGAACATACTAATAGATCGATAGAAGACAAGCCAAAACAAAGATAATGAATAGTGGTGTTACGGCGATCAGCAGGATGCTTCTACCAGCAAAGTCTCCAATAGGTCATTCAGCCAAGCGTGTCACACATAACCCCAGAACAACCCAAACAAAGAACAGTCCATATACTACACAGCTCCAATGCTATCCAGAGAGAGAGAATTCCACCACACAATATGTGTCAAATGAACTCCAAGTCTCTCCAATATATAGAAATCTTTGGGGGTGTGTGACACATCCTTTAAGACATTTAAGTCTATATTTTATTCCAGGCCGACCTAGCACATAAGTGGAATAAATTCAAAGTACATGTTCTGCTCATCCGATCGAGATGATCTTTAAATCAATCTTACACCTCTCCGAAAGAGCAATCCAATAAAAACATTGTGATCGTCATCTGAGCAGCACAACCCGGAGTTTGGACCTAGTTGTCCAATTTTAACACTCCCTCTCAACTAGGGAGAACTCTGTCCACAACTGCAATCCAAACATCGTGCGTCATCTCGCCGTAACTTGCTTTGCTGGCCTCTTTATTTCAAAACAGAAGTGGATCAGTCACAAAGACATCATACCCGGCTGACAGATTCAACCCAGAGGTCCGAAACCTCTATAGGACTCACAAAGAGTCTCATACGAACCCGAAGTTGGTTTACCTGACCCGAAGTCAGTTGGAGGTCTGAAACCTCACTAGAACTCAAGAGAGTCATATACTAACCCGAAGTTAGTTTCACTGACCCGAAGTCAGTTGGAGGTCCGAAACCTCACTAGACTTGATCCCAGATTAAGTGGTTGGGCACGTGTCATCCTAGATAGAGAGTACGGAAATCTCTTCACCCTTGTGAGCATCACCTGATGCAATGAGTGCTAAGTGGACTATTCAAAAACATGAGAAATTAGTCAGTTACGACTACCTCTCATGGAAATGGTCATAGATGAATGACTAAATTAACGTAGTTGAATCCCAAAAATGATATCTAATATAATGCACTGCAGAAAACCCTCATACTTAAAGTACGGCAATCTCTGATGCGTCCATCAGTCTTTGCTACTAGTCTCTAGCTTTTCCCACCTCATTGACCAAATGAGAGGTACTTCCCATGAGTCTGGAACTCAAATGGGTAGGATGCATATGGGGCACAAATCATGAGAGGCGAACCAACTCAGTCATCACAGTGGGGCCCAAGCACACCAACAAGGTTCAACAAGCCTAGCCCTGTGGTTGCTTATAGCTCCGAGAAGCTATCCCCAAAGGCCCCCAGAGCTCCCAAAGCTCATCGTCCAACAGGACCCTCAGAATAGGGTCATTCCACGATTCCAAGATTCTCACGGAACGTTAGGAACATGACCTTCCCCAAGGGCATAGTGAGAATATCCGCAACCTGCTCATCAGTTCCTATGATCGAGCCTTACGGCGCCTTGCTGTACCATATCCCGAATAAAGTGGTACCAGCCATCAACAGACTTGGATCGATCGTGGAACACGGGATTCTATGACAAATGAATCCCCCTCTGGTTATCACAAAGGATAACGGTGGCATCTAGCACATGCTCGAACAGCTCACAGAAGAGCTTTCGCAACCAAGTGACTTCACAACGGGCCATACATGCTGCAATGTATTCGACCTCAGCGGTGCTCAAGGCTATCGTCTTTCGTTTCCTGCCCGAAGCAGATCTACTTGTGAAGTAGCATCCAAATGTGCTCTTACGATCCATCACACTGCCAGCCCAATCGGCATCAGTATATCTATGAAGTGTCATACTCCCGACAGTGTATCTCAGCCCATGGTGTATCGTGCCTCAGAGATATCTCAAGAGTTTCTTGGCACCAACCCAGTGAATGTTATGATCAACCATGTGTTGACTCAAAGTGTTCATTGCACAACATACATCCTACGAGTTGATGATACTCACTAGGATTTGCTAACACAAGCCCAGCAGCGCTGCCACTCAACTTCTTAAAGTTGAGTTCCATTGGTGTCGACACAGACTTACAGTCCACCATACCAAATCTTTCCAGAAGCTTCACAATGTATTTTCCTTGAGAAAGGAAAATCTTGCCAGGTCTCTGCCAGACCTCCAAGCCTAGGAAATAGTGCATCAGTCCTAGGTCCTTCATCTCGAACTCAGCAACGAGCTCCCTCTTGCACTGATGAATGAGAGGGTTAGCACCTGCTAGGAAGAGATCGTCCACATACAGCACTAGAATGAGAGGCTTCTCTCTATCAACCTTGAAGTAAAGGTTTGGATCAGCGTTACTACGAGTGAAGCCGAGCTTCATCAAGTAGCTATCTATCCTCTCGTACCAAGCTCTGGGTGCTTGCTTCAGCCCATAGAGGGTTTTCTTTAACCTGCAGACATGGGTGTCCCGATCCTAGATTTCGAACCCTAGAGGTTGCTCTACATACACCTCTTCCTTTATCGCACCATGCCACAAAAAACAGTCTTTACATCCATCTGATGAAGATTTCGTTCTTGCGTAGGAGCAAGGGCTATGACAGATCGAATGGTGGTATATCAGGCCACAGGTGCAAATATGTCATCATAGTCTATGCCTTCCTCACAGGCAACGAATCTTGCCTTGAACTTTTCAGCACTTCCATTAGATCCATGCTTGATTTTGTATCGAGGTGATAACAACTTTGATCTGTGGTCTTGGAACCATCACCCTTGCATCCTTGCAGATTTAGATACTTTACGCTTCTTCACATGTTCTAGGCTCATATTGTACTAATGGCTACTAGATACCCCTGGTATTTATATGGCTTCTTGGTTTTCCTCCGGAATTTCCCCCTCTGAAGCCATATGTCTCTGAGCCATGAGGATCTTCTTTTGTTCAGCAATGGTATCCGCTAAGGAGCATATACTATTCTCCCTCTTAATACCAACTTATCTTTCGAGAGAAGACTTCTAATTTAAATGAGGGCATCCAAGACACCAGCTTGGAAATGAGTTTTATTCTCCCATAGTCAAAGCCATTAAAGACTCATAGCCATATACAGTCATATTGCTTTCATGCATCTTGACACGTATCATATGTTTGTCAAATAATGGGAATCATTTATTCATAACTTTACAGGCTTTGCTAAGCATGGTTCAAGACTCCAACGACGTGATTGAAGGCTGCAAAGACTTCTCAGTTCACACTTTATTATTACGCTGTAATGTAAGATTGATACAAATTACTGCAATATCGCTGATTATGATGTGTCATAATTTTATCTTACCCATCACTATCTTCTTCATCATGGTCATACATATTCTGCCATATGTCGTTGTCAAACACGGATAATGTATCTACAAGCCTTAGCTTGTGTCTTGTAGCAATTACCTGTTATTCTGAGAAGATCTGCTGGAGCTTCCTCAAACAGCCTTCTAAGACTGCAACTTACTGAACTGGGCATCCAATCTGCCATGGTTTACCTGTACTTGAGGCATTGCATCCTGATTTTCTTCCAGATCTGCCCATTTGTCATTTTTCTGGTTATTTCAGAGGACTTCTCCTAAGGCTGTTAAGATTTGCCTAGCTCAATGACAATTCAATTTCCCTTGTCACTTTTCCTAAGACTTGCATCTTTGCCCATCTCGTCAATAATCTGATCGCTACATAGAATTGCCCCAAGGGCTTATGCAGTCAACCCTTAAAAAAAACTTCTAACTCCAAAAAAAAACGTTCTTTAGAGCTTAGTTCTGCAATTTTTCCTCCTAAATTTGCACAGATATAGGAACCAATCTGACAGATGTTTCAAACACAGAATTTTCAGTCCATATCTTACGTGATACCTTTCTCTTATGCAGATGTAGCATAGTCATAAGATACTTCTGCTCATCAGAGTTCCATAAGGATACAGGCCAATCCTGCTCATCAATGATTCAACCCCAATCATCCAGGAGGATAAATCTCAAGTCATCTATAAATGTTACATGTGTCATGTTAATGTACAGATCTGAGCCACAAAGGGATAACTACTCCAATTTCATTAGCACGTAAGAACCCCTTAAATAGGGCATCAAGGATCTATGTCCAACTTTGGTTTGGACCAGTGGCTACCCCAGGAGTGAGATCAAGACAAAGTGAGCACACAATAAAGACACTGTGATAACCGCCTGCAATTCGCTGTGATGATCCCTGAGGAGACACATCTTTTTCTTAGCCTTTATGGAAGGGCCCAAAAAAAAATGCTCTACCTTAATCTTCCTTAACTTCATAGGCTAGAAAGGACAATCTTCCTTCATGTTGAGGGTAAAAAAGGCAAAAAAATTGGCCCAAACAAGGCTTGCTGTTGTGGTATGGCTTGTGGCCTACCACAACACTCAACGTGCTGCCTTCAAACAATATCTGGCAATACTAAGGCGTTCCTTCCCAAATTTTCATGACATTCACAATGTTCAAACAAGAATTATACTGCTGCATTGAGTTTTCAACTCTCATAATAAGTGGTTACATTAAAGGGAATAGCAACTTATTCTAGCAGAGATAGTTTGTAGAGGCACCTAGTTTGTTTGAAAGCAATCAATACACTTGGCACCAAAAGATATTTAGCTCAGAATGGCTCCCATGCAACATAAAGTTCAACTACACCAGTAGTATGGAACTCAGGCCTTAAGCTTGGACAATCCCATTCAACATCCTTGTATGCACAAGCTTAACCACAAGTGGCATGCAGAGATGAATGAGAAGTAGAACCAACAACTTCCAGCCACATGCCCAACACGAATCTAGCAGAGATATATCGCTATCCACTGTCCCAAAGTGCCCAAGAGTTAAGACACAACAACTCGATTCAAATGATAATAGCCCAAAAAATGATGGCTTAGTGATTTATATGAGTAAAGTAAACCCCAACGCGGAAGGTGCTGACTCAGAGAAACACGTACAACTAGCGAAGGATGATTTTCATCCCTGTACAACTCACTCCAACAATTATAAACTCAGGCCAGACTCCAAAATTACGCAGAAGGAAACCAACTCTCTTCCTTTGGCATTTCATCTCAAATATAGAAGCTAAACTCGACCAACAATTAGCAAAGAAACTCGGCGTGAGAGTGGCAAGAAGAATCAATCCTTTCAAAACAAATTTGATTGACGATTCCTTTTTTTTTGTGTATACTACTGCGAATTCTTGTTGGATGATTATGAAAGCCACCCAGTTACACGTAACAATAACCTGCGTGCTTCAACAATTTTCTTGCGTAATCCTCAGATGAAAAGAAGACTTTGTTTTCAGGCAAAAATTGAATCACTTAGATCACTGATATGTCGCATTTCTCCATGTGCACTATAATACTCTGATCAACATTCAAACACAATTCACCGCATAGGTGGATTTGGGTGATAACCAATCGTTGCTCCTCTGTCTCACAACAGATGAAATTCGATCGACTTGATTTATTTATATCTATTTTACGTGGAGTTTGTCCACTGAATCCAACGATCTCGACGATACTCACCTATGAAAAATTTCCACGTGATTTCAACGATTTTCAGCGCTTCATAACCACTATACAACTGGTCTTCGACTCGACAGATTCGGCACCTTGAGCCACTTGGCTTCAATCATATTCAACCTGTGAGATGAGGTGCCTCCCCGTCCGTGATGCGATGAGATGATCGCCGTCCACGGGATAATGTGCTTCCCCTAGTGCCCATGAGTAGCATCCCCAACATACTCGTGTGCAACATGTTTTATGACAGCCCAAATTGGGGTGCGATATGCGTATTCTCCACATATGCTGCCCTACGCTGTTACCTCTAGTAATTTAAAAAAATATATATGTACGCTGATATTTGCTGTGGTGGTATGGCCTGCGGCCTACCACACAGCTTTTCTGAGGCTCACGACATTCTTAGAATAAACCATATTCCGCTGTCCTAGTTTCATAAGCTGGGCGTTGTCTTTTGCTCGCTTTGATACCATGTAAATTTCTGCATATGTTCTATGCCATTTCAGATTAGGGCACAATACTAAAGAAGATAGAACATACTAATAGATCGATAGAAGACAAGCCAAAACAAAGATAATGAATAGTGGTGTTACGACGATCAGCAGGATGCTTCTATCAGCAAAGTCTCCAATAGGTCATTCAGCCAAGCGTGTCACACATAACCCCAGAACAACCCAAACAAAGAACAGTCCATATATTACGCAGCTCCAACGCTATCCAGAGAGAGAGAATTCCTCCACACAATATGTGTCAAATGAACTCTAAGTCTCTCCAATATATAGGAATCTTGGGGGGTGTGTGACACATCCTTTAAGACATTTAAGTCTATATTTTATTCCAGGCCGACCTAGCACATAAGTGGAATAAATTCAAAGTACATGTTCTGCTCATCCAATCGAGATGATCTTTAGA